>JAIUZE010004045.1:0-25533 GCA_022085475.1 Heliosperma pusillum
CCAGCATACCAGCTTCCTACCTCGTGTTATGTTATAGTTTATTATCGGATTCACATGATAGCTTTCATATGCAAGGTTATATGTTAGTTAATTGTTTCATAACATGAAAAGCATATCATATATGTTAAGGTTTTGTATTTTCCATATACATTGCTTTTATGTTATTCATGTTTAATTAAAACTCGACATTTCGTGGCTGGGAGAACTCGGAGTTACTCCCCACTGATGTGGCTTCCGTGTTTATATTTAATGCGGTCGAACAGGTGGTGATGCATATTTGGGGTACATTGACGAGCTAGCGAGCGAAGTATTTACCTTGGACCTATACTCGGTTCTTTAGGATTGTGTATTATTATACACTCTTTTATTTTCCATATTTATACGGGAGATATGTCTCCCGTCTTGTATATTTCTTTTGTATAATATTATTTCCGTTTTGTAATGACCCTTTTTATTTATGACACCTTCGTTATGTATTTTCATATTTTATTTAGTTAAATTATTTTTTTTTCTTTCCGCAAATTTGAGGGTGTCACAGTAGCTTTAAGGATCCGAATTATTATTCTGTGGCGGCTTTAAGGACCCCAAACATTGTTTTTGACGAAAATAACGTTTCATATGCTTCCGTATATGAAGTGTATTTTAACTCGGATTCTTATTTAAGACGGGGGTATTCATCTTGAATTTTAGACGAGTCAAGTAGTAAGAATAAGACTGTACAACAACCGAATGCATCGATGAAAGTAAAATATTTAACTTGTCTTATATGCTCAAGTAAGATTATACATTTATAATTGACTTGTTTTAATGTTAAGACGGATACACGTCTTAAGGGAACTATATATGACCCTTAAACAATTTGTTCTAGACTATTTTATAACTAACAAATTCAATTATGTCTCTCATTTGTAAATTCAAATATTTAACATATCTATTACGGAGTACGTAGTAAGATAGTGAGCAAGTACTTTATATGACCGTTTCACAATAATTGTGAGACTAGTAAGTACTGTAATATATTAACTAAAAGTCATAAAATAGATATGAAAAGATACTAGACGAGTCCTAAAAAAATGTAATATATACGGAGTACGATAAAACAGGTATTAACATTATAAAATGGGTACCAATTAAAAAGTGGTATTAGCATTGTCTAAATTGGTATGAAGAATAAGATCACATTTTTTATGCATTGTAATGGTCTTATAACAAATTATTGTAATATTATCTTATATAAGATAAGATTTTTTGTAAAGTATAGTTCCGAATTCATGTAGACTAACTTTTTTAGCTGATTTATAAATATTTTGGAATTTAATTTGAAATTAATCATCAAGATTTTATTGACTTATGAACACGAAATTTAGCCAATTTGATTAAATATTCAATATGATAAATACGTTTGATCAACCTAAAATATACTTCGTAGTTAATACTACTACAATAAGTCCTGTCGGATACTATCCGTCTTAAGCTTAAGAGAGGTTAAATATTATAACATAATAGTAGTAAAGACAAAAAAAATTGGTATTGTTTAGGCAACAAGTAGGGTGATTTGATATGTATTAGACTCGTGTTAAACTTAAGATGGATAGTGACTGTCTTAAATGAGAATTTATGATAGTACAAAATAATAAGTATGTACTTATACAAGTATACAACTATACACAAGGGTATTATGGTCAAAAAGATGATTTAAGGTCCTTATTAAAGCCACACAATGTAAGTTGAGGTCCTTATAGCTATATTGTGTAATAGTTGAGGTCCTTCTAGTGGTGTTTACTCATATATCGAGTGGGGGATCCGGGGGGCCTGGTAGGGCCGCTTGCCCTCCCTGCCAAATGAGAATTTTGAAACATTTAGTTAAATTTTTCGAAATTTTTTCGATTTTTCGAGTGGGCATATGTTATTAATAATTCGCCCTCCTCTTTAAATTTTTTTCACCTCCCCTAAGTTTATATTCTAGCAGCGCCAGTTATATGTACATACATACATAAACAAATGAGTTTTTCTCTTGTATACCTCGTGTTTTTTCACTTTCTACTTTATATCCCCCCGTTTTAATACCTCTAGCCTCAATTATAAACTATAAAACGTGACCTAAACTTACTTAGTCGCCTAATGCTCCGTCAAGTTTATTATGTGGACTGCTTTATTGGCATCAGATAAGCAATGATATGAAATATTTTTTATGAGTTGGCACCATGTAAGCAATGACATGGATTCATAGCCTATTTTTTTTAATGAATTCTTAACCCTTCATAACTCTTCTCATTCTTTCAACTTCACCTGTTTATCACCACACAAATTACCCTAATTTCATACATTTCCTAAAACGCTAAAAATCCATCAATAGTACGTCTTCTCTCTCCTTTTCCTGATCATCCAGGTATGTTTGTTTTCATCCGTTTTTTAATATGTCAAGTTAAATTTGTTATTCTTTATCTTCTCCACATGATCATGCATTTTCATTAGTTTTTTTTCTTCTTATCTTTGGTAAATGTATACGAAAATGATTAAAGATGAAACCTTTTGGCTACATATGTTTAAGGTGTATGTTTCCTAAACTCGATATTATACATTTCTAATATCATCTTATAATTAGTTTGTTCTTAATCTAAGTAGATCTTATGCATACATAACAAAAGAATAAGAAGAAACAATTTCCTTACATTGATTATGAAAATATGGGCTCAATATTTGAACTCCTTTCAAATATTGTTCTTGAGCTAGTAATATGAGGATGATCTTCTAAGTTTCAAAGTAGAAACTCTCCAATTAGTAGCACCCAAGACAACCTCTTAATCTCTACTAAATTACTACTGATATGACTAGTTTTTATATGATTTTACTCCCTAATTTAGCTCGATTTTGCATGATTATTATACTTTGTTTAATATTTTTTTGAGCTAATTACGTTTTCGAGGTGCATTGCTCATTTTTGCTATGTTTTGTAGGAATCTAAGCATTTAGAGGCTTTTTCCTAACACAATTAGCAAGCACCAAAGTCCAACAATCTAATGGAAACAAGATGGACCATGAATGAAGATATACAAGCCAAGCATGAAGATTTGTGAAATGGATCGAAATGCAAATGAGAAACCAAAAATGAAGCCCAAAGCAAGGAGCCCACAACTCAAGCATAAGATGCTCCTTTGGATGCTCAAGGACTCCCAAAACTATGCAAGTAACCGGAAAATTAAGGTGCTTAAAGACATAGCTTAGGATTCCTTAAGCATTAAATGAAGCAATTAAGCAAAAATACCCGGATTAAGGAAACCCCGATCGGGGTTCCCATTCCCCGATCGCGGTGTGGCTTCTGTGAACACAACCGTTTCAAGTCCCTCTCCCTATATAAAGGAGAGGGACTTTGACACTTGGGGATATCTTTTTTCTCATCCTTACACACATCTTTCACATTCTTACTCATATCTTTTCACTACATTTTCCTTAGTTAAAGCACAAGTTTCTCTTAGTTTCATATCTAGTTAAACATTTAGTTATTACTTTGTTAAAACACTTGGTTACATTTCAAAGTTGTAATAAAATCTTTCCATTCAAGCATTTGGGTTATTTGTTCTTCATTTCCAAGTTATATTTCTCTATTGCGGTAATCCTAATTCTAGTTTTATGTTAGTATTCATTTCCGTCATTTACCTTACAAATCATTTAGTTAATCGTAACATTAATTAATCATAGTTTCATTGTTTTCTACATTAGAATTGTTAGTTTCATTCACTTAGTGTATCACATTTTATTAACAAGTTGTTTTCCTTTATAACTTTATATTCATCATGCTTATTATATCAAATACTATTAGTTTAAGAATCAACATGAGTGAATAGTTTCGTTTGTCTAGGGATTAAGGAAGCCATGCATAATTAGTAAGTTGTAAATGTTAAAATAAGGATGAACTAATATTGGTAAATTGTTCCTATCACATGCTTGTATTGTTTTGTTAATCTTTGTTATTTGGCCAATTGCATTGATTAAATTTGTTAAATCATTCTACAAGTCGAGAGGCACGGAATCGGATTAGACTAAGCATGTGTAGTAGGACGACTCTAGTTATAACGAAAGTTCTCTAGGACTCGACCTAAGGTTGACACTAATATCGAGAAATGGGTGTCTTTAGCCTAAACAATTAACAATATTAAGAATTCCTATGTTTAACATGAGCATTTACGTATTTGCATGAGTGACCCGACTCCCCTAGATGCTTTTAATATTATTTGATTTGCATCATAGTTAGCTAAACACCAAACTAAACCAAACCGTAAAACTGACTTTGATAGTAGTCCATTCATAGCATTTCATAACGAAATTCCCGTCTCCTTGTGTTCGACCCCTCGTACTACATTTATTTGTGTCTAGGGAAATTTATCTTTGCATAGGTGTGCGATATATCCTATCAACTACACTAGCATATAAAAGTAGAAGCCCTTAACATAAATCTATTAACCTCTCATTAGTACACTAATAATGTTATTAGAAATATGAACTTTAAGTTTTAGTACTTCTTAAGTTTTAGTGAGAAGGTGGAGAAAAATTAAAGAGATAAGTGAATTTGCATGAATGAATAAAATAGATGATATGAGTTTTTATAAGAGGAAACTTGTCCTCTTGTTTGGCTCACATGGACCGGCCACCCACACCACATGGGTGGGTGTTGTTCCTTTCAACTGTTCTTAACAAGAAAGGTTGAGTGTTGGTAATAGTTTTTGTTCATGATTATGTCTAAATCCTAAATAGAATAATACACAAAAATCACCCTCTTTATACACTACCAAAAACCGGTGCACCCATTGTAAAAGGGGTGTACATTTTATTTTTGCATTTTGTCATTTGTCATTTGTCACATATGTGACATGTGACATGTAATCTTTGTTTATAAATGTGCATTTAACGAATTTAAATACAATTTCATAACAAATAAATTAGACTTAACATTTTAAGTCATATTTTATAATCACATGTAAATAAAATGGGTCATCTCATATTTGGTTAATATAATCTACAATAATTTGTAATTATAATCAACCAATTTTGCTTATCTCAAATGTTTCATAAACATAATGCATTCTTAGTAATATAACAATTAAATTACTAAAAATGAATCTTATTTAATCATATTACAATAAGATATAATTCTCACTTACAATATAAACTTAGTTCAATTTAAGTAATTAATTAATCTGTATCGCTATACAATTAATTAATGTACATGATGAGGGGATTGTCCTTTAGGTGTGACCTCAAGGGATCAACTGATCACCACCTTCATACGACTGAGCTAATCGTTACCGATTAATTTTGACGAGTTGAGATTCAATTATGTGATCGCACTATTGTTGAGGACACTTACTCCAACAAACTCCCACTTGTTCGCGACAAGTGTGCGTCACCAATTCTATTGTCCTATAACAATCTCCCACTCAATGCAAGGTGTCTTGCAGGTCGTACTTGCATTTGATCATATCAAGAGTGGTTTCCTCGATCTGGAGAGTAACTGTCTGACCAGAATTATCTACTATACATACCTTCCGAGCGTGGCCACGCATTTTCAGCTTACTACTCCACGAGTGGCCTTGAGATTTTAAAACAACCCTAACAAGGGGTGGACAATTCATATCGCACTATTCCCTTCGAATAGCCACAGCTCATCATGACCCAAAAGATGCCCATTTGACCCCAGTTAGGAAGGTCGTAGAGTATAAATCAAAGTCACTCTTAAACTGTGCCACCTGAGGCGAACAGTCTTTAGTCAAAGATTTGACTCAAAAGGAATACTATAGTAGCTCTTGTCAAGACCAGGCTACAAGAATTGCCAGAACTCTATAAGCGGTCACTACCCGACAGATTGTCCCTTACAGTCTGCCTATGTGATCTATTGGTCATCCCTTATGACGCTATGTCACTTGAACTTGCCATCAACTGCATCACACGCTAGTCACTTGGAGACGTCACCTCATATAAGCAACTAGGGGCCAATGCTATGTTAATCCAGTCAACTTTAATGGGGTCCAACATTGTCTCTACAACCCATTTGAATATAACAAAGCACAAAACGAGTTTTAGAAACTCAAACGATAAATGTGATCATCATATATGAACAATTAACACAATGTTGTTGCTTCATATCATATAATCTAAAGTTTATTTCGTCCATGATAATTCATGACGATCTTATTAAATGCAATAAAGGCTTGGGTAGTGAATATACCATGTATTCATTTATTCCAACCTTGTGAATTGCTCTTTCCTTCTATTCAATGTTATTCCTAATAACATGAATTCATCTACGTACATGTCTAGGTCTTTATATAGTATTGGGCTCTTTAACTTGAAAGATGCTCCCACTCGTTATCATGATAACTGATAGGTATTTAGGTGAAAGGATCTACCATTAGTTCCTTTTAAGCCACCTTATCCTCATCATAATGTACTAGGTCTCTATTTGTAGAATTTATAATGATTGACTCTTCAATCATCCTTTTAGTTATTCGCTTCTTGTATAACAAAAATACGCCTAGGATTTCGACAAATCCTTATAAGTTTAGAAATTTGGGTTGTGTAACTTTTACCACATATCCAAATTTTCTCTACCAAACACAAGAATGAATCCCTAGTTCTCCTTGAGAACCCTATGGATTTTCTAGTAGGCTATCCAATGACACTCATGTGGATTGATTTGTTATAGGCTTGTCATGCTCCCAGCATACAATTCATTTAGGTACGTGCATGTAATGGGATAAATGATTGGCCTAATGGCGGAAATAATAGTACTCATGAGATCAACAACTCTTAGGTTCAGTGGATGACTATGACCCTTTCATAGTGATCCCACTTTCATCAACATGAATAAACTATTTTAGCTTGTTGAAATAGATTAAGGATCTTAACGATATAAGATACTTTTCTAAATGCCAAACTAAAATCTTCTATTCCACAATAGATTTTGATTTTAGTATACATGTTGCCCTCTTTCATCCAGCATTAAAATCCAACCACTCCTTTCAAAAAGGTAATGTGAATACGTCACTCACAATAAGTGATACGTCATTCACGTGAAAAACAATTTCTCCCACTGAACTTCATGCCTTTATATGACTTTAACTTCCACTTAACTTCATGTCTATACATGACTTTTCGACAATTCGAGTGAAACTCTTCTTATATCTCATTATAGAAAAGATCATCATAACCTCTTGGTAGATACCTTAGGCTTGTATCATGTACACATCCCATTCCAAATCCCTATTTGGACATGTTATTTTGTTGTGTATCTTGCACACGTCTACTATGAGTTATTTTATTGATGATATGGATCTAAGCATAGTTACGCATTACCTTAGCTTTTGCAGACATTTTTATGTCTATCCATGCAACTTTAATTGGACATCTCCAAATAAAACATCATGTCTATCGAATGATTTATTATTGGACAACTCCAAATCATTCCTTTTCATAAATTCCATTTAGTTTCATAAGTCTCTTATGTTAGAAAATCGAATTTTAAAATTTCTAGGTACTTCCACTTCATAGATCATAATCTTATTATTTCAAGAATATTGTCTTTTAGTCTCGTCACTAGTCTAAGGATTCACCTAAGAACGTGTTCTTTTGATATCCTCACTAGTCTTGAGTCTAACCTAAGAACATTTTCTTTTGGTTTCCTCACTTGTTCCTAACTAGTTTTCCGTTGTGGCTTATTTTCTCCCACTCTATCTTTAAAAAATAGACAACTATTTTCTTTAAAAATAGTCTTATGAGCCACAAACAATTTTGTACTCATACTTGTGAGGGAGGTAGAAGTAGCACAACATGACCTTAAGTGATCTACTAAAGACTTTATTCTAAAGACATCGAATCTTAGCTTTGAGATAGACTAGTTCTATAAGCTAAAGAGGTGGACTCATATTCATGTCATTTACAATCTTTATAAGTGGTGTGGCCAATTGGTTTGGTAGATTCCCTACTTTGAGTTCAATAACTCAATTTGACTTAACAACTGATCTTTCAAAGTGAGAAGTGAATTCTTAGCTTTTGAACTTATTACAATGATCCAATCATCATAATACTAATATTATCATTTTGAGTCGATACAATTTATGTTATTAGTGCAAGTGGTGTATAATGAGAAGTTTTTAGAACAATAAAAGTTTCCACAAACCGAGTGACTTGGGTTGAAAACCAAGTCACCAAATATTCAATTACAACAAATTGTTCTTGAAAATTAAAAACTTCCATGTCCAACAAGGAAATAAAAATGTTCTTAACAACCATAATACAATCAAAAGGGGAGACAGTCTCGAGGCCCAGCTTCCTTAGGTCCTCAAACATGGTGAGCTACTTCTAGCTTCCCTTGAAGAACCTTCTTAGGCTTGCTTGTCCTTGGCCTTATCTTGTCTTACATGCCCTAATTACAATAAAAAGGGTAAGAATCACAACTTGTATCTTATACTAAAGTTGAGATCATAACATAAATGATAGAGATGAAAATTTACCAACAGAAACAATCTTTCTAGCTTTGATATCTCCAAGATATTTGGGGCAATTCCTCTTTCGATGCCCTATGTCATTACAATAATGACACTTGTCTTCGGTTGAGGCATATTTCTTAGGATTGGGTGAGCTATTCTCAATAGCTTTTCCTTTGCCTTTGTAGATGGAGGGCTTCTTCCCCTTGCTATCACTTTTCTTGAACTTTCCCTTACTCTTACTATTGATGTTGAGTACATCCTTGGAGGGAGGTGCTAACATTTAGCCCCATGTCTCTCTCGACTTGCACAAGCATCTTGTGCAACTCATGAAGAGAGGTTTTCATGTTTTGCATATTGTAGTTTACCCTAAGCTGTACATATGCTTTGATTTTACCCAAGGAATAAAGTACTCGATCAATAACGAATTTTTCAGGAATGTCAACCCCTTGCAATTTGAGAGTCTCGATATGCTCAATCAATTTGAGTACATGAGGGCTAACCTTTTGGTCCTCTTTAAGATTCATGTCGAAAAACGCGGAAGCCGTCTCATATTGAATGATCATAGGAGCTTGTGAAAACATGGTCACAAGCTTCGTGTAGATCTCATAGGCCGTGCTCATCTTTATGGCACTCCTTTGAAGATCGGCCTCCATCGAGAAGATCAAAACATTTTTGATCGCTGCGGACTCTTTGTGGTAAGCCTCATAGGCTCGCCTTGCGCCGGCGGTTGACCTTTCATTAGGTGCGGTGGGAGAGGCCTCGATAAGGTAACGAAGCTTGTCGTCATCCTCCGCGGCCAAGCGGAGTTGCGAATCCCACTTGGAAAAATTTGCGCCATTATTTTCGAACTTGCATCGATCCATAAAGGATCAAAGCCATGAGACATTTGTGAGAGTTGGAGCGTTAGTGGTTGTCGTGTTGGATGAACTAGCCATTGCGATTTGAACAATATTAACTACAAATTTTAGACATAAACGAAATGTCAACATTTATCATTTTAAATACTTGTAAACATTTTAAACAAGTTTTAACATTTAAATAGTGACCTCTACCCAACTACTATAAATGATTCCGAGATCCAAATTCATATCAATTTGGGCTTGGTGAGCCGATTCATCCCTCATTAACATAACTCGATCGATTACCTTTTTAATCGACTCCACATTAGAACTCTCGGTCGATAATATTACTTTAATATTTATCTTAAGCCCGGAACACATGAGGCTACGGTCGCGAATACTTCCGTTGAGCTCAATCCAAATTTCAAAATAATAACATTTCTTACCGCACTTACCCAACGTAACAAGTTTAGCACCCCGGTGAGTCGAGCCTACTTCCTTGCGAATTTGGGATTCATGGGTTCTACTATTTGGTAAGGCTTGATGTCAATTATTAATTATGAGAGGTCATGTGAATTTATTATCTATCTCGTTTAAGTGAACTAAATCGATGAATTAACGATAATTTTAATTGACACGGTCGAATAATCGATGAAATATGCATGTCATGTTATGGTGATTTGGTAATGCATGCAAACATATTAACTAAAATCCAAGCATTAAAATAAAACTCCTAGTATGGCCTTTCCTAGAATAGAAAATCATATAATCTATTACAAATTCGGAAACCAACTCCTTTGGTCCCTTGAACTTCATAAGCACGCCTCCCAAGGTCACCGTCTCTCTCGGAACTCCTTTTCGAATGGAACCGTCTTTGGGAAACTTCGTAATAAAAATAATTACAAAATATATAATAAAATAACAATAATTTCCTATTATACATTTGTAATATAAAATAATAATACAATTAAAGTGATACGAGATCACATTAAATTACAATCGAATCAATATTCCCTTACATTTCGGGCAATATCGAGTAAAACAAAGACCATACAAGGATTAAATTACATAATTCAAAATTACATAAATGAATTATGACATTCATAAAAGAAAATATGACATTCATAAATTAAAAATGCAGCATTATAATATGTATAAAACATGCTCATTTTAAATGCCAAAACGCCCTATATTACGGTTTATATCATATATAACCCGGTTTTACGGAAATGCGTGATAATAACTTCTTAAAATCACCAAACAATACTTAAATCATATTTAAGTCCAATTTAATTATCCCAACTGATTTAGGACTCAAAAATTAGTCATCACTCAATTTTTGACAATAATTCAACTTGTTGTTATATAATTGCTCAAAATTAGACTTTAAAATCATATTTTAATCAAATAAGTCCAAATTTAATTACAATAATTTCAAAATTTGAATTTTAAATTTTTGTACATTCTTGAACATTTCCATGACACTCATAATGTCAAAAATCGAGGTTAAAACTTCGAATCGATTTTGAGAAAAATCGGTTGCGCTTTATCAGTTTTATCAAATTAAATACATAAAGCATGTGAAAATTAATCAAATTAAATTTAGATCTAAAATGTGAGACATTTATGCAACCAGGAATAATTTTATCGTTGCATGAAATTTAATTTAGCTATTTTTGCTAAATAAGTCACTATTTATGCAATTTTTACATTAACAATTCATAAATCATGCTAGATAAATCATATCAGTCTGATATTTTCCAGTCTGACAGGAAACCATGCATGTGACAAAATACCAAAATATCATGGTAAGATTCAAAGCGGAACTATTTTTAACTATTTGACCTTCATTTATTCTATTGTATCATATAAAAGTCATAAATCATGAAAAATAAGTCCAGTTCACATGAAATTTTACATAGTAAGTAAAATGCATGTGTGATATTGTGTACAAATTTCAAGGTCAAAAGACAAGTCTAACTATTTTTAGCATTTTAAACATCATTTTACTCATTAAAATGTAATAAAAATACTAAAAATCATATTTGCGCAATTGATAAGTGAATATTTGTATGGTTTTAACCCCCGATTTAGCTCGGTTTGTATGTCATTTGTGCTTTGTTAAGCCACTTTATGAGCTAATATCGTCGTCTAGGCGAATTCCTATGTTCTAACATGTTTTGTAGGGAAAGTGACGTTTGGTTCACTAATTCGAAAAAGAGAAGAAGCAAAGACAGTTTCGTAGTTGTCGGAAGATCAATCAATTAGGCGAAAGCAATCATCGCTTTACATCAAACCCTATCAACAAACCCGACTCAAGAGGTCAAGGGGGATGTTGGAAGTCAAGTCAAAGCAAAGGGAGATGAAAAGTTAGTCAAAAGGACCTGGATGACCACTTACCCGATCGGGTAAGTGTGTACCCGATCCGGTTTTTGTGCTGCTTCGAGAAAACGGCGTCTTCTTCCTACTTTTGTCCTATGTGTTTAATGCCGACCTCTTCTCCACGAAACCCTAATACTATAAATAGATGCTCTACCCTCTCATCTTAACACACCTTCTTCTCATACCTCTCTTCTCTTCTTACAATTCTCCTTAGATTAGGAGGAGTGGGAATTAGCCTCCCTTCTCTCATTTTCTTCTTTAGTCTTTAGTTCTTAGTTTATTTCTGTCCATTTCCCATCAAAACATTAGCTTAGATTAATAAGAGTTTCAATCTTTGTAGTCTACTTTGTTGGGTACAAGTGTTGTAATTCAAAGATCGTTTGTTATGTGCAAGGATTTTCTATTATTGTTATCGCTTTCATTCATGATCGTCACCTAGGTATTTCTACTTTATCCTTTGTTTAATGTCCTTTATCACTTTCTATTTGGTTGTTATTTTCTATCTATATTGTCTTAGATTCATTTCCATGCCGTTATAATCGTTGTTTCATTTCCTAGATTGTCAATTAGCGTCGTTATTATCGCCTTATAAAGAGTCTTAGATTATTATCAAAAATCAAATAAACATGTCAATCCTAGTTTTCATTGTTAATATCATTTTAGATTTAGACATTACCATGAGTGAGTAGTCACCTTTCTAGGGTGTAGGGTAGCCATGTTAGATTGATTAAAAGATGTTAATTGGATAAAGGAACTGTGCCTTTAAAACATTGTGTCTATGCATGTTTGGATTGTAACGATAGTTAACGATTTTTAGCTAAAATCATTTGACTAGTATGGAATTCTTTTCCAAGGTAGACATACGAGAATTGAATAGACAAAGCATGACATGGTAGATTAAGACCTAGTAAATCGCATTAAAAGCCTGCTAGACCATCTGATCTATGATTGTAATGAACACACCATTCTTACGAACGCTCAATGAATTATTTGCATATCCTAAATCCAATTTCATCAATATATCCATCTACATGTGTGAACCTACTTCCCTAGATGCTTTTCATTACTTGCTTTACTATTTTTATTTTGTTTTTATTTTGTTTTTATTTATGCTTTATATTAGTTTAGATATCAAAAATCTCAAAACCCAGATAATCATTAGATAGAACTCAATTGCGAGACAATTCACATTCCATAGGAAACACCATCTCCCTGAGAATCAACCCCTACTTCCCTAATTACATTAATTTGTTATTAGCCTAGTCTGGGTAATTTATCTTTGTATTGGGCTTGCGACAGGCCTGATCAAATTTTGGCGCCGTTGCCGGGGAGCACGGTTTAGTTTTCCTTTTTCTTGTGATTTTTATCGCAATTAGTTTTATCTAGTCTTTAGGAACCCAAATTCCTTTAGACCTCTCTTGATTTTTCATCTTAGCTTTTCAATCTTATGCCCAGATCTTCTAGACTTGGGACCTCTATCTCTTTAGACCCCGATCTAGAAAGAACTCGCAAAGGAGACGAAAGCTATTCATCGAAATCTCAAAAGCTTCTGATACTTCAAGTTTAGATCGTATTCGTGAGAAATACTCGGATATTCTATCTAATCTTGAAGGAGAAGAAGATCCATTCTCATCTCCATTCACAAAAACCACTCAATCTTCATTCCATCTTCACCTTCACATGCGGGAATGGTTCGACTTTCAGACCATTCCAAACCCACCGCAGAAACACTTCCAAGGGGTATTACTACACCCCAAATCGAAGCCCAAAACTTTGAAATCAAACCATCCTTCATTAACCTTATAGAAAGAAGCCAATTTAGTGGCAATGCCACAGAAGATCCCAACCTTCACATCCAAAACTTCTGTGACTATTGCTCCACTATTAGACAAAATGGAGTCACCCAAGAGCAAATTAGAGAGATGCTCTTCTCATTTTCTTTGAAGGGTAAGGCAAAGTTGTGGATTCATAGCCTTGATAAGGTTACTTTAGGTATCACCGATTGGGAGAGCTTAGCTCTTGCCTTCTACCAAAAGTACTTCCCCCCAGAGAAGACCGCTTTGTTGAGAAGTCAAATCACTGGTTTCTAACAAGGGGATGATGAGAGCCTATATGAAGCCTGGGAGAGGTACAAGGACTTACAAAGAGAATGTCCTCATCATGGGTTAGATTCTGCAACGGGAGTATGTGACCAAGACAAGACACAAGCTCAAGACAAGACTCAACATCAAGACAACAACACCATTCAAGACAACAACATCTATTCAGACAACACCATGACCAGTTATAACAATGTCCTATTCAGTCCAAGCCACAACCACTTCAAGCCTGCTAAGACAACACCACCACAACCAGAACAAAGCCTAGCCATCCACTTCCCAAGACTAAGCCACAACAAAACACAGCCAACAGCCCAACAAACCCAACACAACAAAAACAGCCCTCAGCCAAAAACAGCCTACCACAGTCTTTCTAAACAGGGTCCATGGGGGCCTCACACAATCAAACAAGCCTAACCAACCCTCAAACCTATGTCTTGGGAAGGTCCTCTACAACTCTCCCCTGGACTTCTCTTCCAGGAAACAAACACACAAAGAGTTAGCTTAGGGACAACTCTAGATTGTCCAGATTTCAGCCTTTTTGCAGTAGTTAACATGTCACTATCAAACTTTCCTGTTATGATCAAACAAGCTCGAGGGCCTTTTAGCAGGACCTTTGGCATCTATCCCACTTCAGTTAGGCTCAAGAATCAAGCTTAGAATTCCACTCCTCCACCAGTTTCAACCTCAACAGTCCAATTAAGGCAGATTGTCCTATTAGAACTACTTTTCTACTTTATTGCTTTATGCTGAACAATGTAGCTGTTATTTCTGTTTCTTTTGCAAACCAATTGTGGCCCTAGGATGTATTGAACGAGTAGGATGTAATATCCTTGCCTATATAAGGCCTTTCCCTAATGAATGAAAGATAGATTTGAAGTAAAACATAAAACTGAAACCTTGTTTCTGTTGCATCTCTTGGCTGTGTGCTTGAGACAACTTCCTTTGCTTTGTGCTTGGAAGTGAGCTTGGGTCCTTAGCTGTGTGCTGGGATCAAAGTTCAACCCTCAATCATTGGCTTTGTGCTTTGATTAAGGTTCTATCTTTGTTCTCTAATAATTAGTTCAAACAGAAACAGAGTATT
The DNA here is from genome assembly GCA_022085475.1 of Heliosperma pusillum. Classification (NCBI taxonomy): domain Eukaryota; kingdom Viridiplantae; phylum Streptophyta; class Magnoliopsida; order Caryophyllales; family Caryophyllaceae; genus Heliosperma; species Heliosperma pusillum. The sequence goes on from JAIUZE010004045.1 coordinate 14,888, forward strand.
TGCAAAGTGTCTTAACCTTAGTTCAATTGTCATTGTTTAGTTGTTTTTCTGAATAGTTTCAGTGCAGATTCATGGCTCCTTGCCATCACATTCTATAATGGGTGTTATATAGAGTCCCGTCGAATCCTGGATTCTGCTAACAATGGAAGATTTGATCAAATCAATGTTGAAAATGCTCACAATACCATTGAATCCATGGCAATTCACGATTCTCAATATAGAAATTCCCGCTCCATACCATCAAATTCTAAGCAAGAGGACCCCACTTTGACACTTTTACAAGCCCAAGTAGCCCTTCTCACACAAAAGCTAGAACAACTTCAATCCTTTACATTTCAACAGAGTGACAATGGTGCAAGTAAAATTGAAGCCATGATTCTGCAACTGGCTCAAAGACAAGACACCATAATAGCTCAATTCCAAGAGAGCGATCAAGCTAAGGACGCCGCCATCAAATTGTTGGAAGCTAAAATTTCCCAATATGCCTCTTCTAATACCTACCAAGAGCAAGGGCAGCTGCCTTCACAATGTTACCAACCTCACAAAACTGTAATTGCCATTTCCTCGAGAAGTGGTAATGACAACGTCAAATATTGTCGTGTCTAGTAGTATTTTTTAGAGTCTTTCGCTCTACTTTTTACGGGTCATTAGTTTTATTTTATGTTAATTTTAGTTTTTGTAATAATGATAGTATTTAGTACTTTAAATCAATTTTGAGAGTTAAATTCCGTAAAGTCAATAAAAGTCAAACCAGAAAACCCGAGACCCAAAACCCGGAAATTTTGAATGGGCTAGCAATGAATCATCAAGGTATGTAGACCAAGCCTAATGGGTCAATGGAAGTCAAGGCGGGGTCAATATCCATGGGGTCAACGAAAGTCAAGAAGGAAAACAAGGCAAAAATCCGGCAGTGCTCGACGCAGCCTGCGTCGTAGGACGCAGCCTGCGTCATCTCTCAGCACGGGTTTTTCTCATTTTCTCGTCTTGTCTTTTGAAAGCCCACCTTTCAAGGCCCCTAGGTTTGCGGACCAAGGGTATAAAAGAAGAAATCTCAAGAAAGAGAAGGGGATGAAGCATTCAACATACAACATTATATTTTCCTTAGCATTTTCTCTATTTTGTTCTTCAAGTTTGGCTCTTGTAATTGGTTATTATTTAGAAATTGGGTGTATTATGAAGACTATGGGTAGCTAATCCTCTTTTGCTTAGTGTAATTTGAACAAGTTCTTCCCTTTTAGAATTGTAAGGCCTTTTTAATCTTTCCTTCTCTATTTAATTCCATTTTCCTATGTTTGAATTTCATAGTCGAATGAATTGTTGTTAAGACTAACCATCTTAGTAATTGTTTGTTTGATTAAATTGCTTTGTCTTGATGAATTTGGTTGATTTGTCTTGATAATTGTTGAAGCAACTTGAAAGATTGTAACTTTGGTTTAAAAGTTGGAATCTTTTGAGGGGAATTTGGATTATTGTGTATTTATGACATGGTTTAATGTTTTATTACATGATTCTAGCATGCTTCTTTGGTTTGTGCTTAAAGCTTGCATCTTTATTTATACTTATGTTTTAATAAGTATGGGTTTAGTTGTATTGAGTCATTTATGGATGGTTTAATTCATTGGTGGCTAGTTTTTAGAAGTTTGTAGTAGATAATTAGAGAAAGGAAGGAAGGAAAGGTCTTTACTTTGTTAATTGTGGGGGAACTTGGGATAATTGCACTAAGTTATTTCTCAATATTTGAATCTTTGAATATTTAGTTGTTGTTAGTAATCTTAGACTTGATAATCAATTCTCATGAAAAACTTTCTCCATTTGTGTTTTTCCTACATGTTTTCCATTGTGAATATCATAGTTTGTAAGTAATTCTAGCCTTTGTTTCAATTAGTGTTTTAAATTGTGGTTAGATTAATAAATTTGTTTAATCGGTTTTTAGCAAGAGTCTAGATTAGATTTGTAGCATTCATCGCCTTCCCTTGGGTTCGATCCGTGTCTTACCCTTACTACCCTTTACTTAGGTTGGTTTGAGTCTAGATTTGGCTTTATAAATTGTTATTTGATTTAGCTAATTTGCGGATTTAACGACACCGTAAAATAAGCATCGTCAAATTTGGCGCCGTTGCCGGGGAAGGCAACATAGCTAAATATCAAATTGAACTCTTGTTATTGTCATACTTTGTTTAGATTATTTTTCAAATATTTCTTTTTGTATTGTTTGTAGGTTACTTGGTGTTGAAGTTACTAATTGTGTTGTTGAAGTGTTTTAGAGTTTATGCCTAGGTCACAAGAGGGACTTGGTGACCAAGACATTGACCCGGCTTCTAGTAGCATTTCCAATTGGTTGTTTTCGAACCCCCTCTATAGGAGACCCTTTTGGAGGGAGCCTAGTGAAGAGGAGTTTGAGAACAATATTTTTCAAGAACCACAAGAACAAGTGTTTGTGTCACCACCTAGATCACCACCTAAGAGACCGCCACCCTTGAACATCATCTACCCAGCCGAAATGGAATATAATAGAACTATTGGTGAGATCCGGGCAAGAAACTATGAAGAGCAACCGTTGTGTATCGCATACCCTCCCATGGGGGATGTAAATTTCGAGCTAAAGGGGTTCTTAGTTCATAATTTGCCAAGATTTCATGGAATGGTGGGGAATGATCCCAATAGGCACTTGGCCGAATTTCACATGATATGCCAAGGGGCCATCCCTCAAGGAGTGACCGAAGACCAATTTAAACTTAGGGCATTTCCATTCTCTCTACAAGATGCCGCTAAGGAATGGTTATTTTGTCTTCCGGCCCATTCCGTCAATACTTGGGTGGGTTTGAAGAAGAAATTTCTTGAGAAATACTACCCGGATTCAAGGCATAACCACTCAAAGAAGCTCATCACTACCATTGAGCAAGACATGGGGGAAACTCTCTATGACTATTGGGAGCGTTTCAAAAGCCTCGTGGCAAGGTGCCCGTATCATGGAATGTCGGGTGACGATTTATTGACGGCCTTCAATGAAGGATTATGCCAAAACGACCAACGGATGATTATAGCCGCCACCGGAGGTGGTATTGATACACTTAATGTGGCCGAGGCCAACAACATTATTGAGAAGTTCACTACAACAATTTATCACTTGGGCCACGATAAAATTCGTGGCGCAAGTGCTAAATTTCCGTGGCTAAAGCATATTGCCACGGGAATACCTTTCGTGGCCCAAGTGGCCGTGGTTAACTGATAGCCATGGGAAAAACAATATCGTGGAGTTTTTATGATGACCTTGCAAACTTGAAAGTAAACATTTGTTGATTTAATTAGAACTTTGAATCTTTTTAAAATGATTGTTGTCTTTCAAAAACAATATTAACTATCAATCGAAGATAAAAGTGTTACTTAATTTAAATATTTTTGGTGAAAAATACATTATTTTGGCCAAAACACTTTAGTTTTTGATGTTGAGTTCCCGGTTAATGATTTTGAGTCGTTTTTTTGCCGAAATCAACAAAAATATTTTCTCAAGAAAGTAATTTAATCATGTTATCCTCTTTTCCCTTAATTTAGCGACATTCTAATTTTATTTTCTTTTTTACCAATCTTTTCATTTTTTTTCCTACGCAAAAAGACGTGAGAAATTATTATTTTTTAAAAATAAAAAAAAAAAAATAATAATTTTTACAACTGTTAACCAAAAAGTGGTGACTTTATGCCAAAAAATAAAAACAATTGTTGTACAATAGAGTTTCTTATTTTTTTCCATATTTTTAAAGCGTAAATAAGAAATTACTCTTTTTTAAAATTCAGTTTCTATAAATATTTCTTATAAACACATTTACTAAAATAACTCTTTTAAAGCAAACTTTAATAAAAAAAGAGCTGCTTCTCGATCAACTCCAAAATTTTATGTTACTCCGTCTTTGTTTCAACTTAATTCGTTTGTCACTTAACCAATTTAAATTTTGAAACGTATGATAATTTAGACAAATGTCGAATAAGTTCAAAACCAGTTAGAATAAGTCACCTGAATTGCATTTGTAATCAATTTTTGATCAAAGTGTATTTTACACGAATAATTTTAAAAAATTATAATTGTATAATTTTAGAAAAAAAAAATGATTACAAAAGAAAGTAACTTCCAACTTACTATTTTCTAATCTCATTTCTTATTATACTTGATCGATTATTTATTCAAAATTTTTGTATTATTTATAAAACTAATTTTAATTACTGATCGCTTATTTTCAACATATTTTCAACGTACCCTGTGATCGCTTATTTTCAACATATTTTTTTCTTTTCCTTATTGATTTATTAATTTGTTGAAAATTATCTTTTATTTTCATTTTTAGCGAACTTATACTATTTAATCATTTTTTTATCTACGTCTCTTTTGTTTTTTTTGTCTCAAACATTAACCAAAATTTATTTCATCTCTTCTTTTTTTTATAAAATTATTAAAAATAAAGTTATATATCAATTTTTGAATGAGATAGTTTCATAATATATTAGGTTTTGATTTCTAAATTAGAGATAATAAATAACAAACTTATTTAATTTGATATGCTATACTTTTAAACGTGATAAACCCTTTTATGAATATTTTTCAAGATTATAAATTTTAAATTAAAATTAATAAAACAAATTGACATAAATTCACAATTTTCATAAACATAAATATTTATTTAGATAGATTTTTAAATTATCTTTGTTATGAAATAAAACGATTACAAATTCTTATTTCTAATAAAATAAAAAACAATACCAAATTTTGTATATAGTTTTACAAAATTTTCAATCTTATTAGATAAAATAAAAGAATACCAACTTTTTATTAAATAATCAAGTATTTTAAAAAATTTATATCTAAATATACATTGGTATTATCTATATTTGTCTAAATTTCATTAGCATCTGTATTTTGTTTTTTTAAAATAACAAGGTTTACGTATTACTTAACATAAATATATCTTAATTCAAATCTTGAGAGATTTAGCCACGGTGTTTCTTAATTCGTGACTAAGCAAATGCATTGCCACGGACAAGATGTATGTCGTGGCTAAAAAAAATATTTGCCACGGAACAAGGCGTGGCTAGATATACTTTCGCCACGGGTTTGATATAGTTCGTGGCTAAGTTAATTATTAGCCACGGTTGTTGCGAAATTCGTGGCGCAAATGACTTTTTGTCACGGGAAAGCTTTTCCCGTGGCATAAAATTTTTCTAAATTATTGAAAGAATTTTTTCCTGTGGCTAAGCAAAACTAAGCCACGAATTATCAATTTTCGTGGCATAAATCGTGGCCCAAGTGTCAGTTTGTTGTAGTGGTTGACTACGAACACAAGAAGCTACGGGAGGAATAATGAAAGGGGAGGAAGCTCAAGAAATGTTTCTTCCATGGAAGATTCTCATGCCTCTCAAAATCACAAACTCATGCAAGAAATGGGTGAACTCAAAAGCTTGGTATCCAACTTGGTTGTCAACAAAAGTAGCTCATTTTCTCAACACCCCGAATCACTTGAATGTTCTTATTGTGGAGGTGAACATGCTACAAATACATGTTACATCATGATTGAGCAAGGAGCCACCATGGAGAGTGTCAATGCCATGGGGTATGGGAACTACAATGCTAGAAACCCAAGTGGTGGAGGAATGTATAACCAAGTGGGAAATCGTGATCTTTTGGGGTGGGGAGGAGACAAATCAAAGAGTTTTGAAAATGGTCAATTCAACCACTTGAGAGCCCAAAATCTAACCCAAAACCGAAACACCAATTTCAACCAAAATCCCCAAAGAAATTTCAACAACCCAAGACCCAACAACTCAAATTTTCCAAGTAATTCTCAATCCCCAAAGACAACCCAACCAAAATCCAAATCAAGGGAATTCTTCTTCTCAAGGGAACTTGAGTGACATCTTGCAAACACTTCTTGCCAATCAAGAGAAGGATAGGGAGGAGGCAAGGAGGGATAGAGAGGAAGCAAGAAAGGATAGGGAGGCTAACAACCTTAGGGTGAACAACTTGGAAACCCAACTATCCCAAATGGCCTCAAATTTGTCAAAATCCCAAGCCTCAAGCTCCACAAGATTCCCATCTCAAACCATTCCCCCACCAAGGGAAAATGCTATTGCCATGACATTGAGGGGTGGCAAGGAGTTGGAAGTAAATCCCCTTGGCAAAGGAAAGGAAAAGATGAAGAATATTGAGATGGAAACCATTGAGATTGAAGACCAAGGAGAATTGGTGGTTGGTCAAGAAGAGATATCGAAGAATGAGAAAGGGGGATCCACAAGCAAGGACCCCAAGGGAGACATTTCAAAGAAGGGCAAAGGCACTATTGAAGATGATGAAGTGGAGGAGTACATACCGGAAGTCCCATTTCCTAGTGCTTTGATAAGCACAAGGAAATATGCCAAGGAGAATGACTTATATGAGACTTTCCGGAAATGTGAGGTTAACATTCCTCTTCTTAACTTGTTGAATAGTGTCCCTAGGTATGCCATGTTTTTGAAAGAGCTTTGCACACCTAGGAGAAATCCAAAGAAGGAAACCCATAAGGTTAGGGTGAGTGAACATGTGTCGGCCATTTTCAAACAAAATTTACCAAACAAATGTGGAGACCCGGGCATGTTCACTATTCCTTGCACTATTGGGGGGAAAAGTTTTAAACGTGCCATGCTAGACCTTGGGGCTTCTATAAACGTCATGCCTTTATCTATTTATGAGACCCTAGGTTTAGGACCTTTGTCTAAGACCGGGGTAGTCATTCAACTTGCCGATAGGTCTAGTGTTTACCCCAAGGGCATGGTAGAGGATGTACTAGTGGAAGTCGATAATCTTGTCTTTCCGGCGGATTTCTACGTCTTACATATGGAATCTAGCTCTAGTGCCACCCATCTCTTTCTTGGTAGGCCGTTTATGAAAACTTCAAATACCAAGATCGATGTTTCAAACGGGTGCTTGACTATGGAGTTTGAAGGAAAAAGATTAACTTACAATATATATGACTCCATGAGGCACCCGAGTGACCATCAATCTTGTTTCTTCTTGGATATTTTTGAGCCATTAGTGAATCAAATGTATAAACTTTGTGATAGAGACCCACTCGAGGTAGCTTTAACTAACCCCATGGAAGAGGAAGGTTTGCGTTTGTTGTTGGACTTTGATGTGCAGGAATGTCTTGGAGACTTGGAAAGGGAAGAGCCAATAGAAACATATGAGGAGCTCAACGTCATAGAGATGCTGAAAACAGGGCAAGGCAGAGATCGACGCAGCCTGCGTCACACGACGCAGCCTGCGTCGTACGACGCAACCTGCGTCACTGGACGCAACCTGCGTCCTGCACTGGCTAACTTGTCCGAGTTGTTTGCTTTGAGTATTCCACTCCACAAGCCCCTCCCTTCCATTATCCAACCTCCTAAGGTTGAGTTGAAGACCCTCCCAAGCCATTTAAAGTACATCTTTCTAGGGGACAAGAACACCCTACCACTTATCATTTCAAGCACACTCACCGAGGACCAAGAAGGCAAATTGGTATCACTACTTGAAAAGCATAAGGAAACATTTGGGTGGAGCATAGCGGACCTAAAAGGGATAAGCCCGGTGACTTGCATGCACAAGATACGGCTTGAAGTGGATGCCAAACCGGTCCGACAACCCCAAAGGAGGCTCAATCCACCCATGGCGGAGGTAGTGCAAGAAGAGGTAATTAAGCTATTGCAAATGGGTATCATTTTCCCTATTTCCGACTCTCGTTGGGTTAGCCCAACTCAAGTCGTACCCAAAAAGGGAGGAGTGACGGTAGTCAAGAATGCACAAGGAGACTTGGTCTCCACCCGACCACAAACCGGTTGGAGAGTGTGTATTGACTACCGCCGCTTGAATGCGGTAACATTGAAAGACCATTTCCCGCTACCATTTATTGATCAAATGTTAGAAAGATTAGCGGGGAAAGCTTTCTATTGTTTCCTTGACGGTTACTCGGGGTATTTTCAAATCCCAATTGCACCCGAGGACCAAGTCAAGACCACATTCACTTGCCCATTTGGTACATTTGCTTATCGTCGTATGCCCTTTGGTTTGTGTAATGCACCGGGAACTTTTCAACGGTGCATGTTGAGTATTTTCTCCGACTATGTAGAACGAATCATAGAAGTATTCATGGACGATTTCACCGTCCATGGGGACTCCTATGATGCATGTCTAAAACACCTTGCTCTTGTCTTAGAGCGATGCCAAGAGTCTCATCTCATTTTAAACTCCGAAAAATGTCATTTCATGGTGACTAGTGGCATCGTTTTAGGACATGTAGTGTCGGAAAGGGGGGTTGAGGTGGATAAGGCTAAGGTTGACATTATCAAAACCTTACCTTATCCCTATAACACCCGAGACATTAGGTCTTTTCTAGGACATGCCGGGTTCTACTGGAGATTTATTAAGGATTTTTCCAAGATTGCTAACCCTTTATGCAAGCTTTTGCACAAAGAAGCGGAATTTGTTTTTGATGACAAATGTAGGAAAGCTTTCAATGACTTGAAGGAGAGATTGGTCACCGCACCAATTATTCAGGCACCACGATGGGATCTTCCATTTGAGATCATGACCGATGCAAGTGACTATGCATTGGGAGTGGTTTTGGGTCAAAAGAGTGACAAGGGACCCCATGTGATCCAATATGCTTCTACCCTCTTGAATGATGCTCAAAAGAACTATTCCACGATGGAGAAGGAATTCCTAGGTGTGATTTATGCTCTAGAATAATTCCGATCTTATCTCTTGGGCACAAAGGTGATCATCTACACCGATCATGCCGCCATTAGATACCTTGTGGCAAAGAAGGATGCAAAGCCATGGTTGTTAAGATGGATTCTTCTTCTAAGTGAGTTTGATGTGGAAATAAAAGACAAGAAAGGGGTGAAGAATGTGGTGGCGGATCATTTGAGCCGGCTAAACCATGAAGGAAGACCATCATGCCCTCTTGAGGAGTTTGAAGGAGGTCTCCCTCATGAGTCACTTTATGCTATACAAGTGGAGGAGCCATGGTATGCTACCATGGTCAACTATTTGGTGACAAAGCGGCTTCCAAGCCATTTCTCTTCTCATCAAAAGAGCAAAGTCAAATCTGATGCCAAGTACTATACATGGGATGATCCTTACTTGTGGAAGTTTTGCCAAGATCAACTTGTGAGAAGATGTGTGCCCGAGAGTGAGATCCCTTCCATCTTACATCATTGTCATGACTATGCTTGTGGAGGACATTTTGGGCCACAAAGAACTGCTAGAAAAGTGCTTGAATGCGGTTTCTTTTGGCCAAGCCTTTTTAAAGATGCCCACAAATTTGTAAAGACTTGTGACCGATGTCAAAGGGTGGGGAATTTGACAAAGAGAAATGAGATGCCACAACAACCTCTTTTAGATTGTGAGATCTTTGATGTGTGGGGAATTGATTTTATGGGCCCTTTTCCAAATTCCGGTGGTTATTTGTACATCCTCTTGGCGGTAGACTATGTGTCAAAATGGGTTGAAGCCATTCCTACCCGCACCGATGATGCCAAGGTAGTAGCCATTTTCATTCAAGAGAACATATTCTCTCGGTTTGGCTTTCCAAGGGCTATCATTAGTGATCGGGGGACCCATTTTTGCAACAAGGTGATTGGAGGCCTTCTCAAGAGGTATGGGGTGAATCATAAAATTTCCACGGCCTACCACCCACAAACAAACGGGCAAGCCGAACTCTCAAACCGTGAAATTAAAGGAATACTTGAAAAGACGGTTAATCCGGATAGAAAGGATTGGAGTAAGAGGCTAGTTGATGCATTGTGGGCATATAGGACCGCTTTCAGAACCCCCATTGGCATGTCCCCATTCCGTCTCATCTATGGCAAGGCTTGCCACCTCCCCGTGGAGGTTGAGCACAAAGCCTATTGGGCTATCAAATCTTTAAACCAAAACCAAGATGAGAGCGGTATGCACCGAAAGCTTCAATTACAAGAACTTGAAGAAATTCGCCAAGATGCTTATGAGAACTCTTCCATCTACAAAGAGAAAACAAGAAGATGGCATGATGGGATGATAAACCGTAGAGTTTTCAAGGAGGGTGATAAAGTTCTTGTGTTCCAAAACCGATTTAAGCTCTTTCCGGGCAAATTAAGGTCAAGATGGTTTGGACCTTACACCGTCAAGAAAGTGTTTACTCATGGGGCTATTGAAGTGGAGGGGCCCGGGGATGGAAAACTCCTCAAAGTGAATGGCCACCGTCTCAAGCACTACTTCCAAGGATGTACCCGGGAGGGGGAAGAAGAGGTCTTGCTTGAAGACCCCATTTATCAAAGTTGAAAAGCTTGAAATAGCTAAGTCGAGCCATCGACTCTAAATAAACGGCAAAACATGTACATACTCTATCCTTGTAAATATTTCTTTGAAGTTTCTTTGTTAAATCTTAGCATTTAAGTTGTTTTAAGTTAGTTAGACATTGCATCAAACAAAATTTTTTGAAGTTACTAACGATTTTGTGAAGTTTTGCGAGTTTTTGGCCGCCTCGGGATGCGTGCCACGGATAAAAAGTTCGGGAATCGATGGAATTTGGATATTGGAGGTTATTATGGGCCATTGGAGTGAAATTACAAGTATAGGGGTGTTTGGAGCACTTAGCAAAAATTTT
>JAIUZE010004046.1:0-33864 GCA_022085475.1 Heliosperma pusillum
TTTGACATAAATGGGCTGTTTTACTTTAATTTTCTAAAACCGATTTCTAATATTTTCCCGCATGCTTTAACTTAATTAAAATCCGTCAAAACAACAATTAAACAATCAAACATCGACACAACCCAAAGACCAAAACCCGGACCCACCATGGACCAACCCAGACCGGGTCTGAACCGGCCTGGACCGGTCTGGTTTGGTCCGGTTCACTACCAACCCCACGGTTCACACCACAAACCCCACCAAATTAATTCCAACTTGTTTAATTATCAAATTACCATTTTTAACAACCTTCCCTACTAAATCATAACTTATTAAAATCATCAAAATTTATCAAGAACACCAAACTTGTTAAAATTTCCTAAACAACATAAAAATCATAACTTATTAAAAATCACCAAAATTTATCAAGAACACTAAACTTGTTAAAATTTCCTAAACAACATAAAAATCATAACTTATTAAAAATCACCAAAATTTATCAAGAACACTAAACTTGTTAAAATTTCCTAAACAACATAAAAATTCATGCAACATAAAAAATCATCAAGAACAATAAAACCACATGAAAATTCCATACAACATAAAAATCATCAAGAACCATAAAACAACATAAAAATTCCATACAACATAAAAATCATCAAGAACCATAAAACAACATAAAAATTCCATACAACATAAAAATTCCATATCTTCTCATGTTACTACTAAAATCATAAATAACCATAACATGAACCAAAACTAAAGACTATGTGACATTAATTCGTCGAGTAAAACGGAATTGTTACCTTAGCTAGCCAAAACAATTAGCACCAAAATAATAAAAAGTATAATAATAAGGAACCCTCCTACTAATCTTCACCCAAAATATACGAGTCTCCAAACTCGTCTTCAAAATCTTCCCTTATAAGAAAATAACAAGAAAACATTATTAGAACTAAAAATATGAATTTCCATAATTACAGTGTTGAAAATGATCTTGACGGAATTGAAATATAACCGTACGTGAAGATGAGGAGCGAAGAGAAGAGTCTAGAAATATAAATTAGGATGGATTTAATTAAGAAACAAAGATTTTATGAAGGTTTTTCTCAAGAACGATGAAGAACAATTGAAGAACGACGAAGAACACGAAGAACGATTAAATAAAGTGATGTTTTGATCTTAATTTGATTTGTTGTAAAATGAAAAGTGGTTTGTGAGTAATGATGGTGTTGGGTGAGCCGTGTAGTTATAGGCAAATAAGGATGTCGGGTTTTGAAATTGTTGTTACGTAATTGACTCGCGTTTAATAATTATTTTACGGTAAACGATTAAAGATAATTAACGATAAAGTTAATTAAACTAAATATCAAAGATATTATGATATTAATATCAAAAGAAGACAAATATCTAGTCCTATTAGAGGACTTATTAGCCGTGTGAAATGAATGAGAAGACGGATCTGATTTCGATCGGTTTTGCGTATTTTCGTTAACATGGTATCGATAAAGTTAATAATATCTAGATAATATGATATATTAATCAAAAGAATGAAAATATCAATGTCTATTAGTTGTAGGAGACCGTGTGGAAAGATATATCGGTTTCCTGATTTTTCTCGATTTGGGGGCGTAATCTCGCGTTGACGGATCGATAAGTAACAAATATCTAAATATTTGTATTAGTTTAAATCGAAAGAATTAAAATTCCCAAGTGAGTGGAAAACGATGTCATGGGCGCTGTACTCATGGCCAAAGTCGAGTTTTCGAATTTGTTACGGGATTTCCGTATGAGTCGGGAATAGTTAAATGACGTTAGGTTAAAACCGTAAAAGTTATTCTTTAAATTCCGAATAAATTCAAAATAATTAGATTAAATTATGATAAATCTTAATAAATCTAAATAAAAATAAATCAAAAATATTATTTTTTTAAATAAAATGTCGGTCTTCAAACTTATGAGACGAGTCGGGAAAAAGTCAACGGAAGTCAAAGTTGACTGAAAAGTCGAGAAAAGTCGAAGATGACTTAAAAGTCAAGAAAAGTTTATGACGACTTAAAAGTCAAGAACAAGTCAACGACGACTTTAAAAAGTCAAGGAAAAGTCAAAGACGACTTTTGTCAAGAAAAATCAAAGATGACTAAAAACGGTCTTTTATGAAACTCTCAAAAAATTCCAATACGAACGCGGAATTTCAAAATACGACTCGGAACAAAAATTCCTATATTAAAAACTTAAGTTCTACTGAAAAGTATCCATAAGCTATTGCTTAAGCAAATTGGGTACTTTTCGGGTTGTTACATTAAGCCTGCCCAAAACCGCCCTCTGAGGACCCCTTTCCCGACTCGCTTGCCCCCAGGGTCGGTTCTGTGCTCCCTAACCTTACCCGGCCCGACCCGATCGACCCGTTGGTTTGACCAGCCCTACATACCGGCGAATTGTTATCTATTTTTATTTTGACGTGTTTTATTCATTTGCAATCTATTTCTATTTTCGGTAAATATTAGACTATTAGATAAGTGGGTTAGCGTGTGCAAGTGGTTCATGTTTTCTTTATTTTATTGGTTTATTGCACATATATGATATACTTCTTCTAAGTCACTCTTTTGTTCCCTTTTCTTTTTGACACATGCATTAACAAACACATGTAATTGATTTTGGACCACTCAAAGCTTACCAAATAAGGAAAGAGTGAACAAAAGCCGACTTGAATAAAAAAGAAAATGGGAAACAAAACAGCGACCTGGAGGGAGTATATTATTTCCTTGTTTTTTTTTTTGTTAAAAATGAAATAGATAACAATTCACTGTTGGCAGTGAGTATAGTGTCACAATCCCATTCATCATTTTTTCACCTAAGAGACATGAGCCAATCTACAATTTTGAGGCCCTAAGTATAATGATTGGACCGGATTTATGAACAGTCACAGCCCCCAGGTAAGGGCGTAGGCGTGGTCAAACATGCGGGCCGATTCAGCTAACCCGCACGGCCGCACCAGGCGTGCCTCTGGCAGTTTTGACCCAGCCAGCCACGCCCGTGTTCAGCCTGCCCTATAATTCGGGTCCCCTCCCACCAGGACGGGACCGCCCTCAATCCGGAGCCGTCCCTGACCACCACTAGGCCCGGCCTTGACCCGCCCAGCAAACCTACCTCGGGCCAATTCCGGGTCCACTCCTACACGGCCTGCCCTAACCCCTTCCCGATCCAGTTTTGGGACCACTTAGCCAACTCCGGCCCGCCCATCTAACCACCCCTAGCCTCAGGTATATAGTATAACTAAGACTCGCAAAGGAAAGCCAATTTTATACTAGCCAGGTTGGCAGGCATATCCCTAATTTTCTCACACAAAAGCATACAACTTTAGAAGTTTGCTAGTTGTCTACGACTCTACGTGTAGTACTGAAAGATGAGTACTCGTACTCGTACTCGTACTCGTACTTGTACTCGTACTTTATTCATTTATTTATTTAGTTCTAAATTTGGGCGGTTACTAACTTACTATAACAAAACAATAAAAGTTGGCAAATGGTTGGTAAAACAAAAGTTAGTAGTAGAAGTTGTACCTTTTTTTCAAGAACATTTCCGTAGTACTATAACAACTATGCTTCTACTTAACTACATAATATACGCATATAACACACCAACTTTATTTATTTATTTATTTTTTTTTTTTTATTTTGTATGTAGTACATCCCCTTGGTTTAAGGTTCATTGAGCTGTATCGATGCACCATTGTTACTTGCTAGTAGTCGAGTCCAACCTGCTTAGCCAATAGCCTAGTATTCCATTTGCTTTAATATAATGCAGGATAATTGATTTCAAGTTGTGTATAAAATAAAGTCTCATTTCTTACCGTCACAAGCTTGTGACCTCTCACAACCTCTCTCTCACTTATTTGTAGACTTGCAACTTGTGAGAGGTCACAAACTTGTGACGAAAAATGTTTGTCACAAATGCGAATTTGCACGTGTTCTATTGTTCTTTATTTCTTACTAGTATTTTGTAGTAGAAATTAAACGAACTCGGTATGATCTTACAGAGACGAAAGCTGAAATAGTCTTTGATAATTTGTACGACTCATTAATAGTTTAATTAAAATGATCATACTACAAACCCCTAGATAAATACATAATACCACTTAATATACTCCGTAGTATGTATCATTAGACACGATAACAATTACAACTTTACAAGTATCAATACCACATAATCCTATTTCATGGGGCCTTGAAGGATGTTATTTTATAAGATAGCAAAAATATTAAGACATTCGTGATTCATTAATATATATGTTGAGAATATATATATAGACTGTTTTTGAATGACTTAATCAAATTGATTCGAGACTAAGTTGACGAACAATGAACACATATAAAAAGTTACGTTTTCAATTCAGAATACTTATCAATGAGTTTTATTTATTCTACAAAATCTCATTTGATACTTTATTAACAAATTATAAAACAAGCCTTCAAAAAGCAAATAGGAAGATAAAAAATTGGAGATAGTATCAACAAATTTTAAAACAAACTCGTGAATTTCACGGGTTTAAAACGGGTTTAGATGAAAGAAACAAATACTGGGTACAATTTTGTCAAGGCATATTGTGCAATTTGCACACTATGAGAATGACATTATGCCATATATTTCATAGGTAGCGTAGATGGTGACCCTTCAAAATTGGCACATACTCATAGTACGTACTCCGTACATAGTACTTACTTGCGGTTCTAAATCATTGGACGGCAATGATTTGAGATTTCCGAGAATGAAGCACACACATTACTTTCACAAATTTGGGATTTTGATCATTTTCAGACCAACACACGTTTTCCACCCCTTCCGTTGGTGCAAGGGTAATGCCCATTTTGTTTTAAAAAGAAAAAAAAACGATGTAATATATGTATTTGCACATAATTATTACGGAAAATTCAGGTGGTATTCCTAAACTTTGTCATTTTGCACGTGGTACACAGTTTTTTAAAGTTGTACACATAATAACCTTGATAAATTGATTTTCAAGTATGATGTGCTCTTTTTATCGTTCTTAAAATTTTCAAATGAGCATAAATCGTACACCATAAATCGAAGTTAAGAACGATTTTAGGTTTTCGTGAGAACAAAAACCGTAGAAAATGCCAGTCGGCAATTTTTTTTTTCTCAAATTGTAGATTATGATAAGAAATTGTTTTTTGGACAAAAAATGGCCAAATCCGAATACTGGTGCAAGGGTTATGCTCAATTGAAGTTTTTAAAGTGACGAAAAAGGTCATGATGTGCATAAAAACAAAACGTGAAGGGTGACATGTGTACAGACTTAAAATAGTGGTTAGCATGTGCAAAATGACAAAGTTTAGGGGTATCACGTGAATTTTCAAAATTATTAAAATAAATTACATTAGCAAGTATTTTATTGCTAACAATGTCAAAATATTTCCACTTTTTACATATTAATCATTTAAGGTTGACCCTTCCTATAGAGTAAAGATTTTTCACTATCTATTTATAGGGTCGATTTATAAAAGAATTACGGTTAAAATAATGCTCCCTCTTTTTTTTGGGGTTATGCTCTTTCATGAACAAGATTTACTCAATCATGGACTTGAAAGACCATTTTACCCTTCTCATTTTTTATGCATTATTTGCATTTTGCAACTCAACTATTTCTCTCCATTTACTCCCTTCAACTACCATTAGCCAACCACCACCACACGGAATTGCCCCGCCCTCACCGCCGACCCCATGCCTTCCATAACATCATCGGACTGCCCATACCAACCACTCCAATCACGACCATCTCATCAACACACTAACTTCTCCTACCAAGACTCAGATCCGTTGGACTACCCCTGCCACCATCCCAACGCGCGACTCATCAATCTAACCTCCTAAGATCCAGATTCGTCGGACTACCAGTCCCACCCCGACAGCGGCCGGCGTTCGTAACACTACCGGAACTCCTTGCCACCACCCATACGCTCTGACAGATGCATATGATGGAGTCAACAATAATTGAAGTAAAATTAATTAATAAATGCCGCAATTGAAGTTTCAATCATAGTTATAAAAGAAACGAGAGGAAATATGCAAGAAACAATTCTACTTCATCAAACTAATTTTTCCAAGTCCAATCATAAACATGCTGTTAGTTGGATTTTTGATTGGGTTAAATTGATTGGATTAAATCAAATCTTACATTAACGAACCCTAATTTCATTAATACTTGTATAAATTAATATAAACTCCCTAATTTAGTATAGAGTTAGATTATTAGAACGTTACTGGATTAATCAGAGAATTATAGTCCATATTTTTTTAATTTGACAGGTTTGTTTAATTTTTTGATAAAGAGAATAGAGAGAGTTTGTTCATGTTGTTTTCTGGGAAGAGTAAGTAATGGAAAGCTAAAGGTAAAAAGTCCATGAAAGAGTAAATTACGTCCATAAAAGAGCAATTACGTTTTTTTTAGTTTGCTTTTTTGGACGTCAAAGCTAACAAACTTTGACCACCGTAAATATATTAGAGAATAAACTTGTCAATACATAAAACTAAAATATATACATTTATTATCAAGCAAACCATCTTTCATAAAACATTGTTTTCGACAAAAAAACATTTAACATTAATGGTCAAAGTTAGGTCTTGGAGACTGAAAAATGGGGGAAAAATAGAAAAATGGAGGGAGTAGTTCGCTAGGTGCCGGCTGAAGCTCTAATTCAGAGTAATAATCTTATGTTCTTTCAGGCCTTACAAATACTATTTTTAGTAAAAATCACAAGTTATGGTATTGATAAATAATTTCATAAAATCATTATTTCAAACCCAAAGACTCTAACAGCAATGAGCTGCCTCAACAAATAATGAAATAATCGACTGATAAAACTTCATCGCTGTCCTGGAGGAATAGAAATTTTGATGTCCCAAATGAGATAAATAAAGTGTTATACATAGACCTTAAATAATTCAATGTTAATAATAAAACAGGGCAACTAATTTAACAGCCAGTAATACTCGTACTATTTACAAGGTTTATTTGATCGGAATCTTAATTCCCTAATTCTACGTAACTCCCACCCAAAGTAAACCTTTGTAATGTCCAATACCACGAAATTTAACATTTGTTTCACAAAAATTTCTCCCTCCCTCACTAACAAGAGGAAAACAAGAACCTGTTTTTCGCAATAGGCGGTTCTTGTGAATTTCGAAGTTCAGCTCTATTAGAATTTGTTTATCTCAACTTGAATGATGCAATTTATCCAGATGCACCGGCTGCAGCACGCTTGTCACAGTCTCCTTGCTCTTCTTTAGAAAATTCTTCTATGAGTTCCCGTTGTCGGGGGGTCAAAGTCCTGTCAAAATTTGATCAGGAATCAGGAGTAGGAGACGGTATCAACCACAACACGAGGCCCCAGAACGCTTACAATCAGATTTCGTAAATGGGTCATTCATTATGATCAGATTGGGTCACTTTTAGTACACAACACACTCCAAGTCTTGTTCCTGTTTATTATGTTGAATTCAAGTTGCGACTGAATCGAGGGATCTACTTTCGATCCCCCACAGTACTTTATTTGGAAAGTGTAAACATAATAAAGGTTTAATTCAACAATAAAAGGGAAAACTTACGTTGGAATGCTGACGTTAAAGTGCACAAACTGATCACCAAATGAAGCAGATCCCCTTGCTTTAATTCCTGGATGAAAATAAAGAAACATCACAATTTCAAATATTATAAAATAAAGTAGTGTGCTGCAAAAGTTAACTGGGATCAAAGAAAGAAAAAAAAAACTCAGATCACAAAAAAATCACCACAGAGAAAGATTAAGAATGAACTTTTGGGGGAATAAAGCGAAGGAAAACAGAATATACTATGATGTGGAAAGGAAAACGAGTACACAAACAGCTCTAACATGGCTGATAAACCGTAACAATGTTTCACCAAGAAAGGCAGTCCTTCAAACTTGCTAAATAGTTATTGGCAAGACTAATTATGATATTCATTTCATGCTTCTAATCAATCATAGATTAATACTTGTCCTACCGAAAAGAGTAGACAAAAAAGTCGATCCCATTCACCAAACCTGACTCTCTGATAGGATTAAAAAAAAAACTGACAACTAGTTGCACAACAGTGCCTTCAGCTCACCTTTCTTCTTCAACACGACTTTTTGACCAGGCTGGGTTCCAGGGCGAACCTTCAAGAAAAAGAGTAAGGAAACATGAATTTCTGCAATCATGAAATGCAGAGATACCAAAAAAAAATGAACGAAAATTTAGACAAACCTTAAGCACAACATCCCCAGTGAGAGTAGGGACCTGGATGGTACCCCCCAAAATTGCCTGCATTAGAGCATCATATAATTAGATATCACAAGATGATTAATATCAATCCAAAATGCACTTCAATATAACGACCTTGGTACGCCACACTGACAATCAAGGGCCAATTTTTATCTCTTGTTTTAGAAAGCTCCACTGATTATTTTGATCAATGGAAGAAGACAAAAAGAGCTAAACTTTCTGTTGTTTTAATACTTGTTAAATTGGATACATGACTAAAACCAAGTGAAATCAAACATTATCTACAATTAGAGACACTACATAGGATCCTGAACAGCTTCCAACATTATATTATGGTCTTATAGGACTTGTGACTAATTCAGTTTAGCACAGACCACGATCAAGATCTTGGTATATGGTTTGCTGTTTGGACCATCCAATTTAGTATTATATTTAAATACGGGAGAGACCACAGAGACTATATGGAGTTTTAATGTTGTTCAAAATCTACATCTTTAAATTGTGCTAATAGATCATAAAACCAGAAACACCATCTTTACATTCAGCAGATCTCAAAATCGAAATTCTGTCAGAAGTTAGTGAGCTGGTTTGTTTTCTTCTCACATCTCCTGGCCAAAAATAGCGAGTTTTTGGCTCAAAAGATGGAAAATTTGAAACTCCTCCAATATGAAAAAAATATTTCGATGAACATTACGGCAAGAGAAAAGAAATGCTGAAGGGTGTGTCGGTGAGGGACAGATAGTAAGAGAAGAAAAGTCACCTGTGTAATACTCAAAACTGCATCAACATGGATGTCGGAGCCTTCCCTTCTGAATACAGGGTCTTCCCTAACCTTTATGATGACATACAGATCTCCTGGTCCATATCCATCAGGATCAGCTCCGCCACTTCTGGATACCTTGATGGTTTCGTCATTAGCAACACCTACAGATATTATGGACACAACAATAGTTACCTCAAGGAAAAGAAGCAAAGAGAACTGCTAGAAACGAGACAATTTCAAAAAAGGGTGAAAAAAGTCGTGAATATCTAAAGAAAGAATCTGCTAATCAGAGAAAGCTTTTACCAGGAATAATGTCCAGTCTAACGGACTTGGACCCCCGCACCACTCGATCACCATTACAGGATTTGCAGTGTACCTGTACGCCACAGATTAGAATAGGCAGGATCAGGTTTATTTTGTAGTTCTGTACAATGTCAGCTCATATACACAGCGAAAACAGAGATAATAATTCGCCAGCCAATATACAAGTAGGTAAATGGCAGCTAAGGTAGCTGGTAACGTCATTGAGAACTAAGATCAAAACTCATCAGCATCAACCAATGAGAAACTGAGAATTGATAGTTGTACTAAGCAAGGAAATGGGGACTAGTCACATTACTACAATAGTTAACGGGGGGAAAATGGGAACAGACTGCCTCCAAATGTTACTAGCACAAGGTGAACACGTTGGTTAAAGCTCAAAAAGATCTCCCACAAAAGAACCAGGTACAGTAGTTCAAAAGAAAAATGCCAATTAAATTCAAAACTGTAGTTTTTGAGGGGTAGTGCAGATAAAAATGCGCAAGTAAAGAACTAATGCCCAACCTACAAAATCATCCCATAATGGCCAATTTTATACTTCAGCTACTAGGTACATGCAAATGATAGTCCCAAGAGATTTCTTTTAGTGGGGATAAACACCATCCCTAATAGAAGATTTCGCCCAATGGCGGTGTTTATCCCACTAAAAAGAAATATCCCAAGACGTACAGAATTTTTCAAGCATATGATACTTATAAAAATAAACCTAACATGCTTATAAATTATAATAGAGTGTAAACTAGTGTATAGAAATGGTCAGGGAGTTATTTTAAGGTTTTGCAACCAGGAACAATATGCAAATACCAATTACCGAATGGCGTAAAGACAAAAACAATCACGAAAACCAATAATACAACGGATTCAGCAGTATAGTTAAAAATCACACCGACCGAAAAAGATAAGTGCAGGAGATCCTACTATAAATATCACACCAACCAAACAAATATTCAGGTACCTCCTCACTACAGAAGGAAAAGAGAAACAGGGCCATACCATATAAAATTTTCCAGTTCCATCACAGCTCCCACAAGTGGTCTGCAAGGTTATTGGGCCTTGTTGCATAAACATCTGAAAATTCAGGAATGAAAATCAGAACAAGATCCGCACTCCCCAAGATATTAAACACCAGGGTAATTAAGATAATGTAGTGTTCACAGACCACTCCTTTCCCTTTACACCGTCTACACGTTTCTGGTTTGGTTCCAGGAGGAACCCCTGTCCCACCTGGATCATTTACACAGAACCAATATGTCAGTATGTGCGAAAGTACAAGCAAGAGGCAGCTCAAAAGATTACACTAACCAAGGAGTCAATACGAGTTAAAACTACGACGACAAGAAATCGCCAAATAACTAAGAAGAAAATAGAGATACATTAAACATCTAGCAACAGACAACATACCACAAGATTCACAAGGCAAAGATGTCTTGAATGAAACTGTTTTATTGCATCCCTGAACAGCTTCCATGAATGATAATTCTAGTGCCAACTTGACATCTTCTCCCTTTCTCTGTGTGAACACATTATCAAATATCTGCATTCCACAACAATGTTAACCATCCGTAATAAGGAAATAAAAAGAGGCAATTATCTTACAATGCTATCAAAAGAAAAGGCTACACATCGTTACAAAGTCTTCGTGCATAATATATCATTTGCGGCATTTACAAGCGAAGCTGTGGATTCATCTATAGTTGCCTACGACCTTTTAAGGGTACTGGATGAACTATTCACACTGAACACAAACGGGAGCTACAAAAAATGCCCAAACCATGTAGGAAAACACCACAGGAGCCAAAAAATGGCAGCCAACTATCTTGAAAGAAAAAAAAACACTAGCAAAGAAACACAAAGCTATTTCTGATGTTTACATCAGAACCTTTTCACCTAAAAGGAAAAAGATCCCAATCATACAAAGAGAGCCGGTAGTAGTATATTCCACAAACAATAACAAAATGCAACTTCATGTGACCAGTGCCGGCCCAGTTCAATCTTGTGGGTGAGTAACTCTAACAATGCTGTTTAAGCTAATAATGACAAGATGCTCCTACAGGAATTTGACAGATTGACTTCCCCATACTAAAACACAAAATCACCAAATTCCAGAGTGAAGATATTAATATCTGAAATTTGATTACATTAGTAGACATTTGCTTACAATTTAAGGAGAAAGGAGTCCTTACATTAAAAGGGTCTTTTGCTCCTTGAAAACCTCTAAAAATATCTTCCCAACTACTGAAACCATTCTGATATCCAGCACCACCAGATTCTTTTCCTTGCACATATTGATCGTGACCCAGCTATTGAGCACAAAACAAAACAAAACAAAACAAAACAAAAATTCAGTAATACTCTGCATGCATTATATAAACATAAACGGCTTACTTTCAACAAACATTGTATTTTAAATTTATGACACTGAGAGCAGCCTATCAAATTACAATACCAAGGCATATTAGAGGGCAGTAAATTGCGCACACTTGGATGGGAGCAACAATACAAGAAAATAATTGAAACGATTTGTTCCTAACACTTTTGGTCCCAAGGCAGTGTTTAATTAGGAAGGTACAGCCATATGGATCCAGAAACTGGAAAGAATAACTACCAAATATTCCAAGCACTGCGCAAAAAGACATGTCTCAAGCACTGAGGATAATTCGAGCTTCTATGCTCTTCATGGATAGCTCTTCATACAAAAATGACATCATTGTACAGTAACTGAGGTACAGCCCCAAAAGCCCTCATGCTCAAGTATATTGAACTTGTGCCAAAAAGTTGGACATTTGCTATTTCTTATTATATGCCGAAAATTAGATTTCTTTCTTATGCCATTGGTTGCCACTTTGTGTTGTTACTCGCACTGTATCTGAATATAAAATATTATACTCACTGACCGAAAATGATTGAACCCTGATGATCCATTCAAAATCACAGAACCAATCTTGCATTCAGTAAGTTAGTAATAAATATGTTCCCTAGATGAACCTCGACATCCTTTTCCTAGAACATCATGAGCTTTTCTCATAACCATAATTAAGCACTACTAACCTGGTCATATGCTGAACGCTCTTGATCATCTTTCAGAACCTACCCAATAATCAAACAAATTATATCTCTGAAGAAAAGCTATTCATCAGAATAAATTGATTCTGACTGAAAGAGATGGAGTATACCTCATATGCCTTATTTATCTCCTGGAACTTCTTCTCGGCATCAGGATCATCTTTATTCATATCCGGATGATGTTTTTTTGCTAGCTGCAGCCCATATTCATACAAAAATAGATTAATTGAAGAAAAAAAATTAGCATTTCGCAAAGCAAAGCAAACCAATTCTTATTAGCTTTATTTGGTCAGGGAGTGAACCAGGGAAATGACATCAATTAATGATAGCATGATTATTGCACAGATAAATAGTCTACAAAATTCATACCCCGTAAAACGCTTTCTTGATCTCAGGCTGAGTTGCATTTTTGCTCACCCCAAGGATGCTGTAAAAATCTTTTGACAAAGCAGCTAACAACAAAAGACCGTAATCAGTAAACATTCGGAAGTGTGATCTTTTTACTGAAAACAAAGTTGAATCATCCTATTGATTTATGTATAGAGGAACATCCCTCTAGAAGAAAGTCAGAAACAGAGCTAAATTAATTAAAATTGATCGACAGCGAACGAAAAAGATAAAGCGAATATAACACATTTCCCATACATGTGCCATGAAATTGTCTTGAAGCTCCCAACTTTCCATGTAGACCTCCAAGCCGCAACGCACTGTCAGAAACTGCAATCAAGGAGAATAATGGTATTAAAATTAGCCAAGCTGGTAACTTTTATTGTTTACGCCACAAACACAGTCAGGGACAGCAATAAAGGAGAATAAAGGTAATTAAAATAAAATTAACCAAGCTGATAACTTTAAATCTTCAAACCACAAACACAAAACCACTTGACTTGCTAGGAGAATAATCGTAAAGATACCTTTTTGGCCGAGAATCCCTGGAAAACCACTCCTTACAGGAACCCTCTGATTATTTGATATCTATCACCGTATTTCACAACGAACAAATCAATTAAGCATGAAAATATCAAAAGAGAGGACAAATGCAGCTTCGTCAAAGCGAGAACTAGCTAAAGAGATGTCGAAAAATGAGTCAAGCGGAAACTTACATAGTTGAAAACAGTACAGAACGATCGACAAGCCTGACAAAAAACGATCAAGGAATAAAAATCCAATCTTTATACAGCACAAACTGTAATTTTGTAATGCAATCATTACCAATTAAACAATGACACCGGTTTTACCTGAGGCGACTGACGGATAACGTGACGGAATTGCAATAATCGTTGCGCCGCCCGCCGTGAGTACATCTTCTACAGCTTCTAGACACTAAAATCAAATCAAATGCACTTAAATCAACATAACAGCTTAGAATTAACAAATATCAATAAATCATATACTTAGAATTTAAGATAAAATTCATGATTTCAGCAAATTTACACGAAAATATAGTCGAAAGTACGAGATAATAATTAACATGATACAAATCGTATAATTAATATCGAAAAAGAAATTAAGACAGAATTAACGAGCATAAATAAAAAATAATAATCAAGAGAAGAAAGTGAAGATTGAATTGAAGAACTAACCAGAAGAAAGAGAAGATTAAGGAGATGCGTAAAACGCTTAAACCCTAAATTCAAATAAAAAACCCTAAATCGATTTGTTTATTATGTTGTTATTGTAGAGTTGTAGTGTAGTGGAGAGGAAGAAACCGAAGGTTCTAGGTTTTACACTTTTACATAAAAAGTGTGGTAGACAGTTCAGTTAGAAAGAGTAAAGATCCTCCCAACATAAACTCGGATGTTCCCTCTAAATTGCGGTCAAGTAGATCTCGCAGGTTTTTAGTGTTTCGGGTTTGGTCGGCTTAGTCATTTGGGTCATTGAGTGCACGCCTCAAATTTTTTCAAGGTTTGGGTTAAAGATTCTCAATTTTGTTCCCAGGACCGCACCTGACCAAAACCCGATCCACTTAATTGATTCTTAAAAAGGAGTGAAAAACCGATTTAAATGAATGTCGCATCATCGGATGGATGATGGGTTGAATGAATAAATTTCATTATTTATTTATCCATCACCTGAATTTATTAATTTTTATTTTAAGTTCATAAACATTTTGATTCTTAACGTGATACTCGATCCACCCGTTGCATCCACAAATGATGGATGGATCACATGGATGGATAATGGAAGATAAGGTTTCTAAATGACGTATGGGTTGGATGAGATTTTAAAGATGGATGTATGACAAATGACTTCAAGCCTCCAGTGCTCTTCCCGACCCGATGCATTGTCATTTTTCGGTTGGGTAATCATATATGTCTTGGTCTATTTTGATTTTACTTTCAGCGAGTTAGTTCATATATATATAGTAAATTCAAATCACTAATATCAGGTCACTTCGTATGCTTGTTACCCTGAGTTGAATTAATCGGATTAACGGTTCAAAATAATTAAATAATTACAAAATCGATAGAAAGGTGTTTGGAGCTACACAAGTAACTATTTCAAGCCTTATTAAGTTTTTTGGAGTTTTACAAGCAATCCCCCTACTACTAAAAGATTAAGTCACACTAAAAAATTTCCCGCTCAATATTGTGGACTCTTAGTTGGACCCATTATTTTGGAGAGTTTTCTAATTGCTGAACTTAATTGTTGAAAAGTCAGTCAGGGCCCACATATATTGATAATTGCTAAATTATTGCAACTTGCTTGACGGTAATCTTTGTTAAAAATGTGTAAATTTTGTGAAATCAATGCTTAAATATTGCAACTTTTGGAATTATTATCTTTGCTAATAATATTGTGCACATATTTACACACAAATTTGTGCTAAAGTTTAAAATGTGCTTCAAATTTCATATATTTACACAAATTTACGCAAATTATAATTATATCCATATTCAATTTTATATATATTAACTTAACTTTTAAAAGGTATAATATCGTAATTGATACTGTTATTTATCACCAAATATCCATCCCGACATCGTCATCACAAACCTGAAAAAATATTACGTCACATTATTAATTCATCATGAAATTAAGTTAGTTCTAAATTTATAATAATAATAATAATAACAATAATAATAATCTATAAGAGATATTATTTTCTATTATGTACATATCTTATCATTAATCTACTTGCTATAAAAAATATTATTATCTGCTTCCTTAAATGTATATTACTCTTAATTAAAATATTATTATCTGCTTCCTTAAATGTATATTACTCTTAATTTTTATAAGGTATATAAGGGATATTATTAAGGCTCGATCTCAATTATTTTTCCTAAACCGCAAATTCTCACATTGATCTATAAGAGATATTATTTTCTATTATGTACACTCAAATAAAAGATTGCACAAATCATACACTAGCATTATCTACACTCTTTGCCAAGTTTAAAATCAATATAAAATTATCCACTTCCTAAAATATACATTTATACCTTATTATATATAATCACAATTATTACCATCTTACAATGTTTTATTTACTTGTATCTCATAAAAAATAAAAATTATATAACACCATATTAAAAGGTCAAACATTTTGTGCAAACGATATATACGAAAATCCCCTATGTAGATGAAATTCTCATAAATACCGTGCTTTAGCACGGGGTCTATACTATATATAGAACTTCTTTAACTAAACAAAAAATCAAACTCCATCAATAACATGTATCACTTACCCTCCCTAATAATGTTCCCTCCACCATATACTCTACAATCCCAAAAAAAAAAAAAGGGATCCTCTCCATTTCCTCAAAAGAAATGGAGAGGCAAGTTCTTTTGAACGGTCTGAATTGCATTATGTCTACATCGAACGGTTACAAATTTATGCATAAAAATAAAGATTAATAAACTGTAAAAGGAAATATATTATTTAATGGATTTGTGAGAGGAAATCGAGAAAAGAAGATGGAGAAGATCTCAATTCCAAAAGAACTAGTACCATTAAGGTCTCCTTCTCAACTCTCACATGACCGAACCATTTTAATTGGATACGGGTAGGGGTTTTAATTTTGATTCACCACTTCATTTTGATTTTCCAAATTTGAAAATGATCCCAAATACAATATAAATTCTAAAATTAAACGCGGAAATAGATACACCGAGTCTAATCGTAGCATTTTCGGCGTTTACACACAAACTTCAACATTTGCACATGTACTGTATTAAAGTAAATTTGTGTGTTTAATATAACAGCTCACATGATTATACCATGCTATGATTCTATCGCACTGTACACAATGTACATTAGAACATAGTAATAACTAATGCGAAGTAACATATACGGAATATGAACTCAACCTACTGCAAATTTGGCTAGTACAAAAGATACAGAGCTAACACTAGATAAATAACTCGGCTTCGGACATATACGACATCCTTTGTTTTACCTTTTAGACTGTACAATAGTTTTGACTTTTGAGCTATGCACGACAAAGTTTACCAGAAATTCTTCATAGCATTCTTGGTTATCTTTGGGGAATTCCCAGAGAATGTCAAAGGAAGTTCTTCCTCAATGTTTTTACTGTCTGACCAACTTGCAGAAACACCAACTTCCTTTGATTCTCTTCTGTACATATTTGGCTGTTCAGGATTGTCAGGTATGTCTCGGTATAAGTATTTAAGCATAAAGAGAGCTGTATCAAGGTCGCGCCAATAGTTTCTGCACAAATGTGAAGAGTACTTAACAAAACTTATGAAACCGACAAATGTGAAAAAGAATAAAAGTTGGATTTCAGTTTTACTGCAACTAAAAGAGGTCAATGACTATAGAAACTTTTACATGTATATGTTTTTACCATCTAACTAAGGGGGATCGGTAACCACATTTGTGAAAACACAAACACTATTCGTCTATTCAGGCCAGCAAGCACAGGACTCTTGTTTTAGATTTATACTCAAATATCCATGGGCATTTTACGGCATCTAAAACACTAGCCGGGAAACAAGAATGGAGTCATGACTATGAACTTACGTGTGTGCTCCTATAGCCGATATATACGAATGCTGGAAAGTTTTATCCTACAATAAGCAAAGAGAAGATTGTAATAGAAAAGTAAAAGAAAGTAACAATGCCAAATAGAGAGATAAAAGCGAAGCTCACTAAAATGCTATTAATAGAACAGTTGGATAGAAAAAACTCGGTACAAACCTGAAGAACATGGTCAATACGCTCTTCTTCACCTCCAGTAAGTCTTTCTATCATGTAGGAACCATAAGAGCGTTTTTCATCAGACTCGTCTTCTTCTGGTTCTGCAAAATAACTCAAGTTATGCAACAATGAACAATAAGTGAAAAAACACTATCACTAAACTTTGTATATTTTCACCATTGCAAGCAAGTGGCTATCTCCACATACCTTCAAGCTTATCTTGCTTTCTTGATTGACAAACGGTTAGCACTTGAGCCTATCAAAATAAAAATGCTATTTTAAACCAGATGCTTTTTTTTCACAAACAAATTCTAGATGTCAAGAGTGAGATCTTAAAGTAATGGATATGAAAGTTCAATTCTTATTAATTAATACTAATAAATGAAGTTGCGGACGCGGAGGTCGGCAGGTCACTGACTATAGAGTCATATGTTGTTCAAAGTGAATAATACCTTTAGGTGAAGATGAAAGAAAACGAATATGTTGCTTCACAAGGAAAAATCCAGATCACTTCACAATGTTTGATATCGCCAACATTTTTTTGTAAACATCTACAGCCACATAAACTCAGTCGGTGATCTTAACTGAGTAGATGTTGTAATGCTTCAGAAGTTTAGATTCACATTCAAGACATGAATATATGTTGTAGCCTCTTAAGGAATTTAAGACAATAAGTATCTTATTCCCTAAGCTGAACCAAGATACTTCTGAGAACAAGGCTACCAAGACTCCCTTCTTGATAAAGCTCTCTTAGAGACTAAATACTAGGTAACTCTATCTCTTAATTTATCAACAAAATGGTTTTTTATTTGTTCCATAAATGAAAATATTGGTCAAAATGGTGTTTTATTTGTTCCATTTAATCATCAGTTGTCCCAAATAGTTGAGATCTTAACGAAACTTCAGGCCCCCTACTTAAAGGTACAGAATACTCCCAAATTCAACGAATTACCGACTTTAAGAATATAATAAGGTGAATTAAGCATAGGAAAATAAGTTAATACAGAGTAATAAGTAAAAAATCATATAATAAGCAGAACTCACTCTGACAGAGTTCAGATGGTTCACAATTGACTGAGATCGTGATGCTAAATCTTCTGCAAAATCCTGCAGCACATTTTATAAACAGGAACAAAAAAGCCAGTAAGCAAACACAAGTAACATGTGTGTACATGGCTTTTATTATATTTTATTAAAGCCATACCTGAAGCCCAATATGCAACCGCTTGCCTCCTCTGTGGTATGGAACAATGACAGGGCGTTTGCTAACATATTCTTTACATACCAGTGGCTCTATTCTGAGGTAAGCAAAACATATTTTTCTTTTATTTTTTGTACAAACAGATAATGGTTTCACAGTAAAACAAAACCTGTATAGAGGGAGAGTTTCATGTTCATGTGAGGATCTCCCCACCCCCCACACGCACACGATGGTGTCTTTCCATGTATGGGCGTCTCAAGAGTAAGGTGATATAGCACCTAGCAATGACTATAACATAGCTACGAGAAAGTGAAAGATAATACAGTTATTAGGGTGACACTTACCTATATGCGACAGGATCAAAAGGATGAAAGATGTTGAACATCCGCTGACAAGCAGGCATCTCTTCATTTACATTTTCCTCTCCCCAGTATTCCCCACCTTCACCTACACAAGCAGAAATAATCATTCATGAGCACGAAAATCTGGCAGAAAATACAATACTACATCATTATCAACAACAAAGCCATGGTCCCAAATGATTTTGAGTTGAGGGAACTCTAATTGCATT
Organism: Heliosperma pusillum; assembly: GCA_022085475.1. NCBI lineage: Eukaryota > Viridiplantae > Streptophyta > Magnoliopsida > Caryophyllales > Caryophyllaceae > Heliosperma > Heliosperma pusillum. The sequence goes on from JAIUZE010004046.1 coordinate 19,364, forward strand.
GCAGTGAAAGTAAAATAATGAAGCAATAGAAAAATACACACTTTTCAAATCCAAGCGCCGCATAAATTCAGAATCCCTCTCAAAAAACTGTGTGATCGGGCCCATCGGGGCACTTGGATTTGAGGGGAAAGAGAATACCCTAAAACATATCCACGAGTAAATGAGTAACTTATTTCAAATTGTTTGTGATGTGTTACATTCAATTTAAAACTGGTTGGACCGCACTTGCAAAGGGAAGAGGGAGTCTATTTCATAAGCTCAAAGAAGGTTTCATCCCAAAACTAAGAGAAAGTCCTCATCTCACGCAGTGATCAACTATTTCTTCTTTCATTCATGAAAGACACTCACAGAAGAATATACCCATAATCGAAGTAGTTTTAACCTAATGCGAGGATAACTAATAAGCGGAAGCGCAAATATAAGTCGCTATCAACAAACCAACGAAGTTATAAGACAACTAAGGGAGAAGACATTTACCAATCCCAATGCGTACATTTCGGATGGCAAGGAAGACACCGAGAGGAGAACCAACAGCAAAAAATGTATCAACCTGTTGAATAACAAGACATTGGTAAAAACCAGCATCACCGATAGAACATAGAAGCTAGTGCAACAGTGTAGGGAACCACCTTAAATTCAAGCTTTGTGTATTTGATAAAAGGTCTATAGCCCATAGGTGAATCATCTAACTCATCTAACCTTGCCTGAATCTTCATGGATTTATCTTGATCTAAACCGTTTGGATGTACATCATCACTTCCTGCATTAATATGGCCGGAACCATATAGAAGAATTAGCACTCTAATGCATATCTTAAAAGATGTACTACACCCCAAATAGAGGGTATACTTTTTTCTTTACTACAGTACTTGCTACTTACCACGAGTATTAGTCCTACCAAGTTGTGCTTCCAATTCTATCACCCGCCCTTTAAGATGTTCAAGCTACATCATTTAACAAAAGAAAATCATTTAAATCACATAGAAGAAACATACGTTTACAGTTTACCCTTTTTTGGATGAATATATTTAGAGGGAATGGGAGGAGACCTCAAAAGGGGCAAGTTTGGGCCAATATCCCTATTTTGGTTAGCAGCATGGGTTGGCGGGATTCATTTGCTCTTCAACAAGTTACGTTAAAATGCTTCAAACATATGAAAGATTTGAAAGGAAAATGATATTGTTTCATTCCTTATCATCGTCTCTAAATAAAACCATAGATAGTGGAACCCACCTTTGACTTAAGAGCGATGGTATCCATGTCTTCATCTCCTGTATGCGACAACCACTTATCCTCAGCCACATTCTCGGAAACATTAGATTGAAAAACACCATCCACATTAGGTATATCCAAAGTGTCTCGAGTATTATTGGGAACTTCACCGAAAGATTTAATTCCATCATTAGAAGAAGAAATGGTAGAATTACAGATGTCGATAATTGGGTAAGAATTTTTAGCATCTTCATTTTCAGTAGTAGCTGGAACGCGCTGATTCTCTTGCAACGTTTTAGATTCACGTTCCCCGGATTCAGAAGATAACTTGGAGACTTTTCCAGTTGACTCCTCTTCTTTCACGTGTTTTCTAAAAAAACAATCCATTGGAAATGGAGATGACAACTTTTCTTGGTGACAAAGGATATCATATGAAAGAACACTTCCAAGGGAATGACCATATAAAGAAACCTGAAAGGTTACGATTCATTCTTAGAACTACCTTTTCAAATTGAATTCAAAACGAGATGTAGGAACAAAAGAAATAAAATCACCCTAATTATTCATATCAACCTCTACCTTTCCATCATAGCCCGGATTCCTCTTTAGAAACTTCACATATAATCGATTCAACTGATTTGAGACCTGCAGAGAGGGACATTCATCATTTGAGTTAATTTAATAGGAACAGGGCAGAAGCACGTCAGTAACTTATAATCGCTTGGTCGCTTCACACCTATTAAAAAAAGAAATAATTTGTACATAATGAATATTGAAGGGGAATAAAAACTGACAATCTCCCACGAATCTTCATTAAGAAATAAGAGTATGTTTTGTGGTGTACAAATGAAAATAGTTCACTACCTTAACAATCTCCTCCTAGTTCCCCCACACCAAAGAAAGAGGTGATTTTTTTTTATACAAAGTAAGTTCGTTTAATAGAGCATCAAAAACAAGTTGTGAAAGTTATAATCACCCGATCCCAGTATACTCTAAGAAACACCAGTGGCTTATGCCCAAAGAGAAGCAAGCAAGACATTATTTTTCCTCCGCGCTAAAAGATGAAAACGCGTTAACAAGCAAGTAATCTTCTCCGACTGACTGACTCTAACCAATGCACCAGAAAAAGGTAAGCACCACACACTCGTGATGAATTTCCTCTTTCATGTTCTACACCAAACCCACAAAGATCTACAAAGAAAATACAACATTGACCCAAAACAGCTTTTTCAATGTTATATCAGTACTCACACTGAATGCAGAAATGACAAATTACTGAATAATCAATAGATCAAAGTTGCATCTTCAATGACAGTATGGAGATGTAGATTTGTCATAAGGTCGTGTAACATTACTTATGACAGATTCAATCATCCAGGGTAACAAGCCTAGAAATGTGCTCGAACTTAAGATTTCATGGCATAATAAAGAACAAGACTGTCTATAACATGTTGCATTTGACATACTGCAAAATTCTCCTTAAGGTTCAACATACTTATAATGAAGTTTAAAACTCAGACAAAAAAATGTAGACATAGCAACACTTATCAATTTGTATGTATGAAAAAGAATAAACAAAGAGGATTTTTTTAGCTCCATCAAACCGAATATGTTCTACAGATTTCAGCTCGTGTCCACCGCAATAAATGTCCTAGCTGTAACAGTTCCAGATGCAAATAAAATTTTATTGATAAAATGAGCATCACTAGTTTAAGAGACATTCTATGGAGCATAGAATTTGTTAGAACAAAAATTTGTCATATTTTTTTTATTGCATTTCTCTACTGGTTTGATACTTGTACTGGAAGTCAGAACTTACAAGTTAGTATTAATAGAATTCCCCTGAATACCAAAATACAGATCTTCATGCACAAGCTGGCAATACATATAAAGACATGCTGCACACCCCTACAGATAGCTAAAACAAGATAAAAAAAATAGCAGAGAGAAGAAACCACACATCAACGGCTAGGTTACTGCCTCTGTATATTAGGAAAGTAAAACTAATGATACTTGTCAAGAAAAGAAAAGTCACATTGACTAGTAACTGACTAACTAATCTATGACATTCTTGTCCGCCCAAGAACCACCAAGACTCAAATTCCAAATACGAGAACAGAGTTACATACCGAATCAATGATCTCCTGGCAGTAGATTGGGCTCATGTAGTACAAGACATCATGAACAGTTGCACTTAGTGTTGTACGCAAACCTCGCACACCATCTAAAGTTATCTTCTCAACTGCAGATTCTCCACTGAACTTCAAGCCCTTTCTCCACTGGAAAACACAAGAGCAAACTCACATATGCAGTCAACTTTCCTGTACACAACATAAGACCCTACACCTAAAGTAGCATTTGAAGCTACTGAAGATAGAAAAGTCCACTGTCATATCCCTAACATATGTGTACCCATGGATTTGTTATCTTAGTGTGTTCACTTGGCTTTCATTCAGTTACTGACAGTTTCTTCTTCTGAGATAATAGTAAGTTTTATCCAATACAAAGTGATTACACAGAGACCATGTCACATTCTCCTGAGATAATATTAAGTTTTATCCAATACAAAGTAATTCAAAAGTGAATGGGGAAAGAAGCATGAACAAAGTAAAAGATAAATGAAGGATTCATATCTCGACAAATGTTTTCTTTAGACCGATTTTTCAGACACGAAGTACGATGGAGTTTGGGCTTAGGGTGTCTAATAGCAAAGAACATTTTCTTAGGGGAAAATTTGTTGTAGCTTACTCCTTTGAGCTTAAAGCTTTATTATTAGGGGAAGTATGGCCTCCATCCTGAGATAATATTAAGTTTTATCCAATACAAAGTAATTCAAAAGTGAATGGGGAAAGAAGCATGACCAAAGTAAAAGATAAATGAAGGATTCATATCTCGACAAATGTTTTCTTTAGACCGATTTTTCAGACACGAAGTACGATGGAGTTTGGGCTTAGGGTGTCTAATAGCAAAGAACATTTTCTTAGGGGAAAATTTGTTGTAGCTTACTCCTTTGAGCTTAAAGCTTTATTATTAGGGAAAGTATGGCCTCCATCATAATAGTGGGAACAGTCTAGGGGATTGACTTGTAAGTTGTAAAGTGTGTCACCCAAGTTTGTGACTAAAATGTTACTGCTTTTTTCCCCTTGTAAGACACGCAGTACAAAATGGTTTGAGGATCAGATTCTAAGAGAGTGCTAGATAGGGGATGACCCTTCCGCTACTATGTTTCCTCGTATACACATATATCTACTTCTTGTATTGTAAGAAATCATTATTCTATGTTCAACCTCAGCATAATCAACTCTTAGGATCTCCATTTAATATAGAAATTTGAAGCCTTCAATATTGAAAGATGGAAGAGCTTACTTCTTCAATAATTTTATTGGATTCTAGTGTGGGATAGCGTAAAAAAAAATCCTTCTCTAGTTGTAAAGCCTTCCTTAAATACATTAGCATGCTAATATCCACCTTATATCATTGCCAATTTCATTCAGAGTTGAAGTCCCCTTTTGCTTGGACTATGGTATTGGCTAAGATTAATACATATGACATGTTGCAATGGAGAAAGGCCACAAACTTCCTTTATATATGCATGATGTGATGTAGCAACCATGAGAGTATCTCACACCTATTTTTTGCCCTATGATGCTGCTTGATCATTACGAATACAACTCTTAAAAAGTCAAAGGAGAGAGTCAGGCATGTCTATTTGGAACTATGGACCACCTACAACCTTATTATGTCAATTGTCGAGCTATGAAGGAATGAAAATGGAGTTTATCGGTGCTGTGCTTTATGACTATCTTCTGGGTTATTGGGTTATTCGGTTGCAGAGAAAGTGGTGAGGAACTATCTTGTCTTCTCTGGATTGTCTCCCACTATAGATTTCCTTGGTGAGGGTTATTTATTTGACCTCCTCATGAGTAAAGCAGCCAAATTTTTATCGGGATCCGTGCGACAAGTTTACGACAAATTCGGAGCATACTGGGATGAGCTCTTTTACAAGGAAGTTTTATCTTTATTCCTTGTCCTTGATTCATTAAAATTGCAAGGTTTTGCTCTCTAAGAAATATTTTTTAAAAATTGCATGCTCTTAAAATAGAGCATGGATATTTATCAATAGAATTGGAACATAACAGCCACCTGTAACCAAGTAGATTTTGGCGTCAAATATACGATGTTGCCCCCAACCCCTCTTGTCTTAAAAGGGAGACAAAAGGATAGGGAATATATACTCCTTAGTGCCTCAAGGAGTACCACAAGTTGCAAGGTAAGGGGGGTCGGACGTATACAAAGTTAGTCGTGTATTTAACAACAGAGCGAGATTGTCCTGAATGACCCATAATGAAAAGTGCATTGATAATTGCATCAAATGACTGCTACTTCACAATTAAAAGAAGTGCCACCACTTTAATGAGCCAACTTGCTTTATTCCATCACAATCCAAAACCTTAAATATCAAGTATTTGGCAGTTTGGCTCCATTGGAAATGGAAACTTAAAAAAGGCTACCTTGTTAAAGTGGAAAAATAAGAAATCTGAAGACACACTGAGAAAATGCTTACCTGACATGGGATATAAAGTACTCTCTGAATGCCACGTTGATATGAAGACAAGTGTTTCTCAGCAAGGCTAGAGGTAATATGACGAAAATTTGTCACATCATCTACCAGATTTGATTTCTCCAATCTCTGACCAATACCATGGACCATAAACACCAAATGACCAACTGGAACCTGGAAATGTACAATATTACTGTCACAAGAAGCTCATAACATATTAAACTCTACAATCACTACAGAGCATAAAAGGAGGGTAGGAAAATGGCGACAAGGCCGGCCAACAGCTCCAACAAGATAATCTTATTACATTCACAAGAAGTGTTTTCGGATGACAAAAAGTGTAGGCCCAAAAAAAATTTGGGGCAAAAAATATTCTCAGATAAATTATGCAAACGTTCACAATAAATATAAATAATGCTTTACTGTATTAATCATAAGGGCCTGCAACTGAGATACGTAAAGTTCAAATCTATGTAAGATTAAAGCAGTGAAATACACCAGAGGCTGGCAAGATGGGAATTTAAGCATCTATTTGAAAAACTTCGATTTATAAATAGCATTTTGACTAGATCGCCAATCTACCACCTGCCTTATTCTCTTATTCACTTGTCAGTTAATCACTTCCAAGCCAAACATGGGTAGTCTCGTTACTCTTCCCTTTCTATTCTACTTGTCTCGTATAAAAATCCTAAAGGCAAGTGAGTTTGGAGGTTCACCACATCAGACTCTTGATTGATAAATGTCATTTGTCCAACAACATTATTTTCTAAAAGAAAACGTAGTGAAGAATATTCGGTTAGTAGAGCAAAAACATCTTCCCTTCAAACAAAGTGGGACCTGGGATCGAAATTTATTTCTTAAGGTTTGAGGTCAGAAGCGGATTCCAAAGCACCATAATGCCACGACACTGGGTAAAGTGTCGCACCATCAATCCCCGTCTTGCTCGTCTTCTTACAGTGGCTTCAGGGTGATATCATTCAGAACTAGGGATGGAACCACGTAAAAGGCATTGGGTTAAGAGTTGAGTCTGAGTGGGTCACTTTATCTCAGATTTCCAATGGCTGGGAACTGGGAAGAAGGTTTCTTAATTTTTACATTGGTTAAGAGATTTTGGTACCTAAAATGAAGTCTGATACTCTGATGGGGTTAAGTTTAGATCAGGACGACCGCAAATGGCAACAATCAATTTTGATATCATTTCTCAACTGAAGTTCAATAAAAACGGGATCAGTTTATTTCAATTTAATTCGGAAGATATGCTTTTTTTTCACTTTGTTAGGGATTTTAGCATCTAAAATAAGTATGATGGTTATTTGACCTTGTGAGTAAAAAAAAAAAGAAACTAAAAAGGTTATACAAAAAAAGAACACTAGGGAGGCGGCAAGGGAACAAGGGGATAAACCTGTGAGCAGTAGTCATCCATCTCCTCTTCTTTCTGCTGACGCAATTCATCCTACAGAAAAGGAATAGTTACACAAAATGATCGGAAATAGCAAACAAAACAGCAGTCACAAATCGATGAACACTAAATTCATTCATTTTGCTCCACCATTATGATTTCTTAATGCATGTGGCAATGTCCCAAATAATAGGCCAATGCACAGAGGGAGTATTTATGAGAATGATGACAGATTATTGAAGGATGCTGGCATGCTGTTCATTAAGTGATGATCATTTCAATGTCCATCAAAGCACGCTATAAAGTTAAGAGGAATGAACCTGTGTTGGCTTTGGAGACGGAGATGCAGCATATCCTCGCCTAAGTTTAATACCTTTTCCTCCTAAATTAACGATGCCGGAGAAGCCAGAAGCATCAACATTCAGCCATGCTTCCCAAGTAGGATCCTCTCCAGTAAAGAGGGCATGAAGTCCCTGCATAGAGATGAACACGCAAGGGAAAAAAATTTACTATCCAGTTCAAGATACAAGATCTCTACTTCCCCCAGTGTAGTCTCATACTTGTGTAGATCCTTGTAAATCTACTCTAGCAGCAAAGAGTCCAGATGGTTGAAAAGTCCTCCTATGCCAAACCTAAAAAGTTCATCAATCGCGTCAGTCCCGAAATTGTAATGTGAAATGCATGTTTAAGGACTGTAGATGCAGCCAAAAATTCAAAGTAATCTTAAGTTAGACCTTAGCCACCACCCTCATGGATCCTACTCTCTAATATTCATCTACAACTACCTATTTATCTTTCTACCATCTGTTAGGAGAGAGCAATTTGCTCAGCAATTGTAAGCTTGGAATATTCATTCAGCCCATGAAATTTCAGCTGAATGTGACAAAATGATTGACTTAAACTGAACTGACTAAAATGAGCTAAATAGGCATAAAAAAATCAAATCCCTATGCAACCCTCATAGGTCATTTGAAATACAAATTCATATCTAAGTATACAAGGGAACTTTTCTGATGGCACTCTTATCAAAATGGACGAAAAAGGTAATGTATGATAAATGAACTATATAAATATTTTCACTGTTTTTCATTAAAAAATTTGAAATAATAAAATTAATAATAATTAAATGGAGAACCGTGTGTTTTTGTCATATTTCAAGTTTTTCAACAACCAAAAAACAACCAGGTATTTTGGAAGCTAAAAGTTCACCAAAAAGCTCCACCATTTACAAAAAGAGCACTTTCTTAAGATTATACTACTCCCTCCAAGTCGTTGTATTGTTCACTATTTCCTTTTTCATTCAAGTCGCCTTTTGTTCCCTTTTTTCCTTATTTGGTAAGTGTTGCGTGGTCCAAACTCAATTGTATGTGGGTAGTGTGTTTTGTGTGGTCCAAATTCATTTCCTTAATTCTTGTGTCCAAAAGAAAAGGGAACAAAACAGTGACTTGGAGGGAGTATAATAAAGAAAACGTATACAAGTGGAAAGGACTATAAAAGGGAATAATAACCTGCCTTATATGATTTTACAAGCCTGCGGTATCTGTTATAGAGCTCATCGCATAAACTGAAGATATATTATCAATCAGCAGAAAGCAAGCACATTCACGATCACAAAACTTTAAATGTAAAAGTATTCAGCACAAGACAAGACAACTATATAAATTAAAAGGAAAAGTTTGTAGTCTTTTAGATACAAGAAGATACTAAGATCGCATTCGAGACAATTTGAATGCCTAAAATACTTAAATAAGTCCCTACTGAAACTTGCAAATTACCTGTCTACGGTAAGCAATTTCCAGTTGCTCAGCAACATCTTCCCGGAGGGGAAGCCAATCAAGGCCTCCACTTTGTGCAAACCAATGACCTCTTAAAACACGCCTATCTTCCCCATTCCAATACACAGGAAAGCAATGTCTTTTCGCCAAATCTACCTGAACCAAGTAACTAAACAAGCTTAAGCTATGAATCTTCAAAAAAAAAAAGACAATTTGACAGTCATTGTGAACATTCATGCGATAGCCCACTTGTCTTCACATATATGATACTACATCCAACTCTATATTTGTATACCTTTTGCTAATATAGGAAATTCTATTGGTTTCCAAGCCACCACTGAATTTATATCGTTTTCATGGCCTTCAATATAAATCAGTAAAACCACAAGGCCACAACAAGACCAAGCAATGTCACATTTGTCAAGGCTTCAATGGATAGATAATATTTTAAATAGACTTGAATGTTCCACGGACATGAAAAAAAAATCCGGATACACTGCAGTGTAGAGTTTATTTGCAGAGTTCAGACTTCAATAATTGAGTTCAACCAATTTGCTTAAAAATAATTGTCACTTTTTACTAACGTAAAAACCTAGCCACAGGCCACACCACTTCCAAGTCTCTATAGATAGAGATATGGAGCTAAATGGGTAGCAATGTCGTATCTATTCCTCTAGTATCAACTTTGTAAATCATAATGTTCCACTTTGCAGTCTCTACTCTTTTTCTGTCCACCATGGCACCACCCCCTCCCCCATTTCTTTTCCATTTTAGTTTCACATAATAGCCTCAAGCCCTCAACTAGTCGACAAATTTCCTTCAACATAATCTCCACTTTTGGCGAACCTAAATATCCTACCCACAGGCCGCAGCTCTTCCAAGTCCGTATAGAATATGAGCTAATAGAGTAATAAATAACAAAGTGGATCTAATTAATTGTAGTCGCATCAAATTCGTAAAATCACAATCTTTCACATCGGAGCAACTACTCTATATTCGACGTTTAAAACTAAATAACTTTTGGTAAAATCTTCAGAAGAATATGAACAAATTAACTTCATAGGTAGTGACACCTAAAGAAACTTCATTTTAGGATAAATGGAAGGACCATCATATTCTGTCACCAGACAGCATTAAAGGTGTCAAAATGTCTCAGAGTCTCAGAGAGTGACTCAATGCACTAACGGTCAAGCTACAGGACAGTCTTCCAGATACATGAATAAACTCCACGATTAAATCATGAGATACCTCATACAGGCCACCCTTAACAGGAACTCCAACCCTCTCCTTCTCAACAATGAAGACTTCGGATTTTTGAGAGATTGGCGGTGACTCTGTCTGACTACTAGAGCTACTTCGCTTTCTAGGACCTTCACTACATTCTGCATATTCCTTCCACCACTGAGATAACAGTTCTTCCTCTCTCTGTTTTGCAAAAGGGGACAAAAAGAGACAAACTTCAGAAATAGCTAGTCAGACATGTGAGCTTAGATATACTTTCAGCAACAAAAAAGGACCGAAAATTGATGACTTCAAGGACACAGCTCCGTCAGGAAATTCAATATTTCTCAATCAGCTTCCTAGGATAGTTGTATAGTTGAAGCCACGTGCTTAGCAGAAAACATAACTAGCTAATGGTGCCTCATAATTACGTGACGCAAATCAAGTATACGAAAGTTGGAGACTGACCTGCAAGAAAGATGCCTCTATAGCAAGAGAATCCCTCATACCAAAACGGAAATACTCCCCTTTACCAACTACTTCTGCTTGTGGAATAGAGGCGGCCAACTCTGTACAAGCATTAGGCATCAGAAAGTTGTTCAAGGATCAAAATACATGCATTTAATTTAGTAGCATAAAAAGAGAGGAATATCTGAGAAAAAATTTCACCAAGTCACATTTTAAGAAAAACAAAAGAAATCAAAACAGAACATGCATAAAGACTCGTGACATACATTGTGGACCAAAATCGACCCGAATCCAATGGGTCAAAAAATTTCAAACCAAGGGATCCAATCTTATTCAATTTATTTTATTATTCTTTCACATTTTTCAATGTGTATTTCTACTATTAAAACAACGCAAAATGCAATAGAAGTTCAAAAAGTTGAATAAAAACAAATAACCTAAGTATGACAGTATTTAAAGTAGCTTATGGCTGCACAGAGTACTTTTCAAATAGAAAAAAATCCTGTTTCTTGAATCATTTGATTATATTGTCACTTTAGGTTGATTGCTGATGAGAAAAGTAAGACCATATGACTAACTTTTGTTGCATAAATCGCAAAACACAATGTCATCTCAATACCCAATTCCAGGCCACTCTCTTATCCTAAGACAATATGCAACAAGATATGACCAGCAAAGGTCATCAATACAGCACAAAAACAAATCCCTTTCAAAAACTTCTTTCCTTGATCACTCAACAGCACGTTATACTTACCGAAATCAAACCAAATATTCTCCCATGACGCGGCTTAAGGAAATTGACACAAACAAAAGTGAAAAGAGGAGGAAAATGAAAACTCACGATGAAGCGATAAAGGGACCTTGCAAAAGTACCAACGAACATCGCCACCATCAGAAGGACTTGTAGTATGAGCAAGATACTTGTGCCTTCCCTCAAACTGCTCTATCTCATCTTCCAATCTCCGAATATTCGACGGTGTATTCCTCAACAAATCAGGGTCTGTCTCTTCAACATCGCCCGACATCGATGCTTCTTCTTTACCTCTCCCTTCATCATATTCCGTAGTTCTACTATGTTCTTCACTACTCATATCAATTATTAGTACAAGACCTGGAAAATGAAAACTAAAATTGAATTTTTCAATCACTATCTGCATAAAACTGACAAATAAACTTCAACGTGAGGCATCTAAAATTCTCGATGTTAACTACTCCAAATTTTTACTTGAAAGGACTCAAGGAGACATCTTCCTCCCTTCACTTGAAGCCAATTCATAAGAAGTATCATCTTCATCGAAGTTAACAACATTTGCATTCACAACAACTACATTGTCACTATCAATAGCAATCTACTGTACATGTCTCAATCTAGTCTAGTGGTTAAAACAGAGGTACTATGAACGATAGGTCACAAATATAAAGCAAATTCATAAGAAATATCCTCTTCATCGGAGTTTTAAACATTTTCATTCACAACAACTACATTGCCACAATCCATAGCATCTACCGCACATTTGTCAATCTAGTGGTTAAAACAGAGGTACTACGGGACCACAGGTCGCAAATATGAATTCCCCCAACCCCAACCCATCACGCCATACCCCGGCCAACACCCTCTTGTATAGCATGACCCGTGTAACTCCTTTGACACCTAAAACCTATCAATAATACTCCGCCAGTAGTATCGACTCATTTCCTAGAGGTTTATCAACTACTCCTAATCGGAATCTCGGATAGAGCTAACTTTCTACTAGCTTCTTCTTCTTATTGCACTCTCAGGCACCAATATCAGACATCCTTACATTATAATACCGCGATTTCGCGAAACGAATGCAATTACCGACAACTAACGAAGCTCCCTTTAAATTCCAACCAAACCTTCAACAAGTTACAATGCAATAAATTCAAGACATTGAACCCTAACTCCACTAGCACAAAATTGATCAAATAATTCCGAAATACAAATTAAACATAATCAATATTATGAGTAATCAATCAAGCATATATAATAATTAAGATGAAAAACAAAGAACTTGAGTAGCGTAAGAGTGTAGCTCACCTCCGATTCGTGTATGTATGGTTTGATCAGTTGCAATAGTCGTGGAAATTAATCAACTATGCGTTTAAACACTAATATCAGTTTAATTTCTGGAAATTCTAATTCCAGAAAGTGATTGAAAAATTGAAATCATCTTCTTCTTCTTCACGCAATTAATGATGATTGAAGAGGAAATTTGTGCCCTAATTAGTTTCCGTGTTAATGAGGGACTACAAGTTCATTAACTCGGTTAACTCGGTTGAATCGGGATGCGGAAAGTTAGACGTGGTGTAAGAGAGAGACAAGGGATATACAGTAAACTCGTAAGTCGGTAATTAATAACGGTAAATCTGTAATTTGATTGATTTTGTAGTTAGGTAAAGTAATCGGACTTGTTTATTCAGGTTGGATTGAGATAGATAAGTATGGAATCAGGATAATCTCGATTGTTAATCAGTAAGTCTTGCGGGAGACGGTTATATTTCGTTTTGAGCTTAAGACGGTATAGGTATGGCTTAGTTTGTTGCTAGTAAAATTCAAGTTGGATTGGGCTAAGATTAGGGTAAGGATAAAACGGGGATAGCAGTGGTGTAATGTAATGTAGTGATTTGTGCATTTTTTGGGGAAAATAAAAGAAGTTGGGGACATCGAAATTCGGTTTAACTTAAATCACAATCATTGATAGGTAATGGACTGGGGGTGTAAAGAGTTTGATGGAAAACATCGCAATTCAATTGAGGTTCTATGTTTGTGTCAATTCTCACATTCATTGGGGTCGTGTTCAACAAAGCTAATTAAACATTTGGCGTAATTCAATTAATGAAACTTCGATGACATAAAAGGATATTCACGTGCTTTATATGGGGAGAGTAAAAGTGTTAAAAACTTAAAATGCCTTGTCTAGTTCCTCCACTCACCACTCAGATTGTATTTGCACCCATTGGGGATTACTTGGTAAAAATTTCCTCTATTTTTGAGGAATTGGTGTTTAATTGAATTTGTAGGTTAGGTAAAAGCGGACTTATAAGCGCTTTCTATAACTTACGGTAAACCCCGAGAGCATCTATCGGCTTAGTCTAGGCTAAGAAGGCTCCCATAGAATCCACTTTGGTGGAGGAAGGTTTGGTATCAGCTTCATAGCTACTGCACAAGTCGCCCGTCATGCTATGTTCATGACCCGCATATCAACATGGCTCATTTTTAGCGCATTTTGTCCTCATTAATGCGCATCTCCGGAAATTCTCAGGAGGTCAACCATCCTAATACTATCACAACCAAGTACGCTTAATTCTTTGGCAAGGGTAAGTGGGTAGCCAGGAAAGAAAGTGCACTATGTTGTTATGAGTAATACTTTTAATCTGTTTAAGCACTAGTCATTTAAATCTATCAATGAATCTTTTAAGTGGCACCCGACGCATGGAGTATTACACGCGAGAGTTCATTTTTCATTGTACTTTTATCGCATGGATTTTGGACTTATCATCTTGTTTTAGAAACCTAACTACAAAACCAATTCATTTCCCAAAACCTAGTTACCTTCTAATTATATGGTTAACTTAGATTAAACTATACATATACTTTCAAATAGACCTAAAAAAATTGACTCGACCCAAGTGATCCGGCCCGAATAACCCTACATGAACTAGACCCGCACCCAAATTGAGGACCCGAATCTGACCTAAAGTCCAAATTGACCGACCTTATTCAACCCGACATGAATGTTTATTATCGCATGCTGATTGTTATCCTCAAATAACTTGATAAGAACCTCCAAATAAATGGCCATAACCCGAAAACCCAAAACACGACCCAATTCGACCCAAAATC
>JAIUZE010004047.1:0-14417 GCA_022085475.1 Heliosperma pusillum
TCTGGATCATGGTGATCTGCATCATACAGAGTAGATGGATCAACAGGAATTGTCCACCCACGTTGGGTAAAAACATCTTTAGGCCACTCGAGGAGAAGTTACTGTAAATGCGTGGCCACGCTCGGAAAGAGATCGATGGTAGATTTTCCGGTCAGACAGTTACTCTCCCTATCGAGAAAACCACTCTAGATATTGTCAATCGCAAGTGCGACCTGGAAGACACCTTGCGTTGAGTGGGAGATGTGATAAAGAGACAAGAGACTCGGTGACGCACACTTGTGTCAGACAAGTGGGAGATTGTTGGAGTAGGTGTCCTCCACAATAGTGCGCCACATAATAAATCTTATTATGGAATATAATTGGGATAGTTATTGACTATATATATGATTAGTCAGTTGATTAACGTAAATCAATAACAGTTGGCTGACTAGAGTTTGACGTTATTGTCGTTTCACGACGGTGATCAACTGATCCCTTTCGGTCACACCTAAAGGGATGAAATACAATAATACGAGTTATTGTCTACGATCCAGTTAATGAGTACATTAAATATATTTCGATCTGTACGAAGAGGTTATTGTTAGAAATGGAGTTAAGAACTCAAATTCGATGAAGTTTATTTTTCAATTATGCGATAATTGACTAATAAATTTATATCTTATTTTAATATGATTAAATAAGATTTAACTTAGTAATTAATCGTTAAATTACTAAATTAGTTGAGGTTTTGAGATAGAGGTAGTTAGTTAATTATATTTACAAAGAGTTGTAAAATAAATTAACTAAGCATTGTGGGACCCATTATATATTGATATAATGGTAAAATATTACTTAAAATGTTAAGTACATATTATTTATTTAATTGAGTCATATAATTGTTATATGATCAAATTAACACTTAATTATACAAGATAATTAACCTTATGATCAATAAGTATTTGTGAGACAAATATCAAAAATCAAAATGGACCAAACTAAGGCCATGTTGGCCGGTTATGGTATAGTTACAAAGGTGATGATTTTTGTTCTTGTTGTTACTCTTTAGTTACTAAATGAAAGTGACATAACAAGTATAAAACAATCATCATCTTTTCTACAACACTCCACTCTAATGCATGTGAACAAATTAAACAAAATAATAGTCCATTTGTGGACAATGTGGTCCGGCCTCATGGCCTATAAAATGAGCATTTGTGTTCATTTTATTACTACTTCATTTTGTGCTTGTTTTCTTACTTCTCTCAAAAACCACATCTTCTTACTAAAACTCTCAAACACTAATATTTACTAAGTATTACTAGTGTAGTAATATAGTCATAATATTAGTAGAATAATATCTATCTTATTATCTAGTTAATAATAAGGGTAGATTATTTGGGTTAATCTTGGTGCAAATTAGAGGAGATCTTCTATTTTGGGGATTATTTGTATTCATCCATATTATTAGCTCAAGAACAACAAGAAGGAGTTCTTGTTGTGCCCTTATATTTTCATATCAATGTGAGGAAATTTCTTCTCTTATATAAATGTCTTTATATTTGCATGCATGTTACATAGATCATTAAATACTAAATTAACAAGTAATTTAGCAACTAATTAGAAGAGTCTAATTAACGTCTATGGACTTTCACAAGGAATGTTATAACCCATTGGTCCAACCCCAGACCCTCCAGCTGACAAGAAGCCCAAATGATTTAAGTTAGATCATTATTGTGCCTTTCACCGCGGCAGAGGCCATGACACGGAAAAGTGATTTATATTGAAGAACGAAATTGAAGATATGATTGAAAATGGGACGATCCCATTACCTGCCATCAATCCCAACTATATCAACAACATATTCGTGGATCACGCGAATAGGGTAGTTATCAAGGAAGCTATTGATTTCTCTCACCTCAGCCTTCCATGTCGAAAGAATGAAGTATTATAAAAAGGGGGGGGGGGACATTTTTGTTGATTGTTCCGTTTTCTTCCCGACCTAAAGAAGAATGAAGTTCTCATTGGGACTTTTGCCATTCATTGCACTCTATTTATCCTACAAGTCTCTAACAAAGTTAATGGCATATGGGATGATGAAGAAGAAGATTTCTACGTGACCAAAGGTTCACATGTTCCACATACTTAGGATGAAGTCATGAAGACTAGAAAGATTTGTCTCGAGTCTAACCATTTAACTTGATATGGGCGACCATACCAAATCGAGAAGGCTAGCCATGCCCACACTTCCAAAGATGCCCCAAAGGCGGCACCCTCTCAAGGAAAAGAATTAGTTGAGGTTCTTAGTGAAGGATCGACTTCAAAGGATTTCTCATCAAGAAACTCCAAAAGACTAAGATTGACTGATACGTGTCGTTTGCGCATACAAATTTTGGCGCCGTTGCCGGGGAGATTGATGTAAGGACTGATTTTCTGTGAAGTGTATATATACTATAATACTAATACTTACATGAATTATGTAATCACTACTAATGTCTGAGGACAGATTGATTCGTACATTTGCTAGTTCTTGAAGTAATAATCTGGACTGTGGAAATTATAAGAGCGATTATGGTTTGACAAGGTTATTTAGAATACTTGTTTAGAGAACTAGTAGCATAGCTAACTACTGGATTTCTGTTTTACGTTTGCTTGACTTAAATTATCTCCCACTATTACTTATCATCGATATCCCTCCCTCTTTAATTTATGCTCCCTTAATTGAATGTCCGTGTGAGGGAAGAGCAATTTGAGGTTCTCAGACATATTTGTCGGTACTTAGGAAATTTGCTGGTGTTAAGATCAAACTGTGAAACATGTTTGAGCTGATTTTGTAAAGGAGCGAACGGATATTTATTGGGGTACGTCGAGTCACGACGTTAACTAGGACGCTTCGTGGGAGGCAACCCACGCTTATTTATTTTATTGTTTTCAAATGTGCTTCATTTTATATACGTTATTTATTACTTAGTCGAGTCGGCTTAAGTACCTCCCGAGTTTCGCAACCTTTGTAGGGGATGTTAATAGTGTCGGTTGCACAAAAAAATTAGGAATATTAAATAAAAAAAGATTTACTACTTAGTTTCTGGGTATTTTGCTATTTCTACATATTTCACGGATCTTAGCCATATGCTTATATTTTGCAGGACTACTGAAGCGTGGATGTCGAGTTGCTGTCGGGTCGATGAGCTTACTATGGGACATTGGGCAGCAGTCAGATACTCTTGTTTTGGAGGTTGACGAGATAATCTGAGTACTCATAGTCCTATTCCAACTACTGGTGCCTGTCCATATCAAATGCGTAACTAAAGCAACTGCCATGCCTGTCTATTACGATCGAATCCGCTAAGTGCCTCATTCCCTTTTATTATTTTTTTTATGCTAAATTTGTTAATCATGGTGTCTATTCTGACATCGGGGACGATGTCGAGTTTAAGTGTGGGGGAGAGCAAGCTAGATTCATTAAAAAAAAAAACGGTTCTACACTGTTCAAATTTAAAATTTTGCATCTGTTTATGGGAAGTCTGATCGAATAATGTTGTTGTTTGTATGAAATTATAGGCTCTTATTGGTAAACTTGACTAATATAGTGCTGAGAGTAGTTTAACCATGTGGTCAAGTAGATGTCTTTAGGTTGATTGTTGTTGAATATATGTCTGAGTTTTGCTTGATGATCATTAGGCGCGGAAGTAGGTTGAGATGTAGGTAATAACTGATACGTGCAGTTGGTTCATGATATTGCTGGGTTTGAATAATGAAATCTTGGATAATAGTTAATCAGTCGTATAAGTGAACGTATATCTTAAGCATGTCAATTTGTATGGGTTTACTTAGGAGTGCTGCTGCTGTTTGTTTAAAATTGAGTTTCTATACTAACAACTAGACCTCGCAAAAGCAACCCCAAAGTTTGATACGTGTCGTTTGCGCATACAAATTAACAATTTATTTACCTATCTTAACCTCAAAAATATAAACATGGTAAAAGATAGGTAGGGTCGATCCCACGGAGAGAGTGGAAAAACTAATTAACTACTTAGTAATATTCATTAACTAACTTACATATGTACTATTATTTACGGCCATTAACATATTTACGATAAGGGGGGTTTCATTGCTAAATTTAATGTACTAATATAACTAAATACTAATGTCTAACAGTGAAGTTGAATACCCGCTTAAGCACATATTCTCATGGTAATTTTAGCTTGGCAACCGATTATTGTTTACGTCAACTCTTTAATTTATTTATAGATTAATTGCGGAACTCAAAATAACAAGAATTCCCTATCTTCTCTTAATTACAATCGACCTGAACTAAGCCTAGACCGATTCTAAAGTAACCGACCGATGTAAGTTTGTCACACCCTTCTAAAGACCGGATTAGAAACATTATTGAACCAAGAAGACGTCATTAATCCAATTAACCTTTTAAATGTTGTGACTACCTAATTGATTAACTAACCAAATATTACTCCTAACCTAAACTAACCCCAATTTGCAGAGATTAATTCAAATTAGTTGCTACTCGTATTATACAACTCGAACTAAGCCAGAATCATATAATTAGCATAGTTAGCAATTCCAGACCATAATAAGATAACAAATTATAAATTGAAATTGAAACTTATAATTAAAACGAGTAAGTTATTGGATACAAATAACTGAACGATTAACAATAAACAACAACGGTTTCAGTACTAAAATCAATCAACAAATTCAACCATAAATTAGGTACAAGAAGAAGTAAGAAGAACTTATTTTTATTGCCCGGAATTCGCAGCACGACCCTCGGAATTCGCACCTTCGATCGAACCCGAATCCACCCATACTCGGTCGTGAACTAAGCCTACGGTCGAGAACTGTCTCATCTTCAAATTGTGACCCAAATGATTGAATCGTCACTCGTTTCGCTCATCTTTCTCTATAAAATTATTTTTGGGTATTCACCTCTCTCATTATTCTGATGAGATGGGTATTTATATACTTGTATTCGGATATACGGTATATATTTTGGATATATTTTGAGAAGTATTTGAGATAGATTTTGTGCTTAGATTATGAGAAGAGATCGAATTTGTGACGGAGTAGAGTTCCATCGGTGCGTTGAGCTCTTGCCTTCTCGAATCTTCTGTACGTCACTTGTTCATGTGAGCTTCTTCCGGCCGTACTGATTTTATGTTCACTTGAATTAATTCCACTTGCAAATGAAAGGCACTTGGCCCATAACAAATTAATGTTATATATTTGGTGTTGGATGATGGTCCAACGCTCTAAGCTGCTTGTAAGTCCACTCTTATTTCATCGGGTCAGTGACTGTAAATTCAAAAGTACGTAAATTAACTCAATAATCATTCAAATAATATTTAAATGGTAAAATCTCGGAATTAGCAATTGTATAATAAGTAACTCAAATAATACGATAGACGACCATAAAATTATATAAATAAGAGATATAAATACCAGTAAATATCGTCTTATCATTGACATATCTATATGGCAGCTAATTTTGAGTTCTTATGAGCATCGTCAAGCCTTGCTCCAAGTTTTAATGAACATGACGATATCATATGCCACTACTCCAGATGACATGGTTGCTTCCATCACTCACAATCAACCACAACTTACCAATGTCGTAACTTTCTCTGAGAAAGACTTGCCGATTTATGTGTTGCGGCACATTCTGGCTCTATACATTGTCGTGACATGTCGTCACAAACACATCCCAATTACCCTTGTCGATGACGAGTCGTCCGGGGACGTGATTCCTATGAAAATTGCGCAAATCTTGGGTATTGAGAAGAATGCTCTCATCCTACCACGAAAAGAGTTTGTGCTTTCGATGGCACAGTGCATCGAACAACCGAACTTGTTAGTTTAACGATTTTTGCTAGGCCAATTGAGAAGAAGGTAGAATGTCAGGTGATAGATCTCACCTCTTCTTTCAATCGTTTGTTAAATTTCATAATCGGGCATGGGTCCAACCTGTACTGAGCAGAGAGAGTCCACTTTATAAACACAAGGGGTTCCACTCTAAAACCAATTGGCAATAGAGGGAGTAGCCCATTGCCTTATAAAGTGGTAAACTCTCATCTCTTTTATCAATGTGGGATTACACTCACATGTGGGAAATCAGGTTTCTTCACACTCCCCCTCACATGTGAGCCCACTTAAATCAGACTGAGGGCTTTCTGGCCTCTCTTCCAGTCGTCAAGCAAACCGTGTTATTCTTCAACGGCTGCGTTTTTCTTGTCCCAGTTTTTTTTATTTTTTTTTTTTATTTTGGGGAAAACTTTTATTCATCCACACACTAAAATGGAGGTACAACCATGAAATTTATAGGACTAGAAAAAATGAAACTGACTTCTCTAGGAACTTAGAATGACACCCCAATAATGACTCCATAAACTCTATCATAAAAGACCCATAATAATCACCTTATTGTAACTGACACGAAATCATTAATCATAATTAATAGTTAAGAATTTGAATCAATTCTCAACACCCCCTCTTGATTCAAACTCACTGACTCCTAACTTAGTCACAAAGAATTGATGCTTGGCTAGCGGAAGCGACTTTGTAAAGACATCTGCAACTTGGTCGTTCGTGCCACAAAATTTCAGCATGACTTTACCATTAGCTACTATCTTCCGAATGAAGTGATGTTGCACATCAATGTGCTTAGTCCGACCACGAAAAATTGGATTCTTCGCCATTGCAATAGCTGACTGATTATCACAGTAAAGTATAGTAGCTTTCTCACGCGTAACAAGAAAATCACTAAGTAATTTCTGGAGCCATAATGCTTGTCTGACTGCTGAACTTGCTGCTGCATACTCGGCCTCAGAGGAAGACAAGGCTACCGTTTCTTGCTTCTTCGAACTCCATGTCACAGCCCCAGAACCAAGGCTAAAGACATTGGCGGATGTACTTTTTCGATCATCCACACATCCAGCCCAATCACTATCCGTAAACCCAACGAGTTTAAACTCGGCTACTTTTGTATACCAAACTCCATACCTTACCGTTCCAGCCACATAACGAAGTATTCTTCTTGCTGCACCAAGATGTTGCTTTGTAGGATTATGCATGTATCGAGATACAACACTAACCGGAAAAGCAATATCCGGCCTAGTGTGTGTGAGATAATTTAATCCTCCTACAAGACTCCTGTATAGTTTGCCATCAGCATGCCCAGTACCATCATCTCGCTGCAATTTTTCATTCACATTCATGGGTGTTGCTGCTATTTCACAGTTAGTCATGTGAAATTTCTTTAGTAGATCAGAAGCATATTTTTCTTCACTTACAAACACACCATCTTCAGCTTGTTTCACCTCAAGTCCCAAAAAATACTTTAATAAACCCAAATCCGTCATTTCAAATTCTTTCAACATGCTAGACTTAAATTCATCAACAATGGACTGAGACGAACCCATATAGATCATGTCATCGACATAAAGACAAACTACAAGAAAGTTGTTACCTTTTCGCTTCAAGTAAAGCGTTGGCTCGTTCTCACTTCTGGTAAATCCACTTTTCTGGAAGAAAGTATCGATTTTGCTATACCATGCACGCGAAGCCTGCTTTAGCCCGTAAAGAGCTCTCCTCAACTTGTAAACTTTGTCTTGGTTGTCGTTAAGCACAAAGCCTTCAGGTTGAGAGACATAAACATCCTCTTCTAATTCACCATTTAGAAAAGCCGACTTCACATCAAATTGATATACCGGCAATTGTATTTGAGCAGCAAAAGCGAGAAAAACTCTCACTGTCTCAAATCGAGCAACCGGTGAGAAAGTCTCCTCATAGTCCACGCCATGCTCTTGTGAGTATCCCTTGACCACAAGCCTTGCTTTGTGCTTCTGGATACTTCCGTCATAATTGTATTTAGTACGGAATACCCACTTGAGCCCAATCACATTTTTATCTTTAGGTAGATCAACAAGTTCCCATGTCTCATTTTTCTCTATTGCTGACATCTCCTCCTTCATAGTATCTTGCCATACCTCACTCGCGGATGCTTCTTCATAGGTGACAGGGTCAGAGACATATAATGCAAAGTTACATGTATTGTAGATATCCTGTAGTGATCGATAACGTTTTGGAGATGAATCGCTTGAGGTGCTTGAAGGTGAGTCTGATGGTGACGAAGTTGGAGTATTGGATGGACTAGTTGAGTTATTGTTGCTACTGTCAGACGATGAGCCATAATTTTCAGCCTGCACTTGACCCTCTTGTTCTGGTTCAGAGTATGCTGCTGTCAAATCACCACTCCACAACCATTTTTTTGCTTCATCAAACTTGACATCTTGACTGATAATCACTTTACCACTTACGGGGTTATATAGCTTATATGCCTTAGATTCAGTACTATAGCCAACAAATATGCATTTTTCGGACTTGCTATCCAGTTTATGGCGTAAATGAGAGGGAACAAAAGCATAAGCTAAACAACCAAATACTTTTAAGTGGCTTACCCGAGGTTTCTTGCCCCTCCATGCTTCAAATGGAGTCTGATTTTGAACCGCTCTTGTAGGTGAAATGTTCAGCAAGTATACTGCAGTAGCTACAGCTTGCCCCCAAAAACGGTCTGGTAACTCTTTCGCCTTGAGCATACTTCTTGCCATCTCCACTATGGTTCTATTCTTTCGTTCCGCAATGCCATTCTGTTGCGGTGTATATGGTGCAGTTAACTCCCTACGAACACCATGCTCTTCACAAAATTTTGTGAACTCATTTGACAAGAATTCACCACCACGGTCTGTTCGTAACACCTTAATATGCCTGTCACTTTGGTTTTCTACCATAGCTTTGAATTTCTTAAAGTAATCAAAAGCCTCTGATTTTGACTTCAAGAAATAGACCCAATTCATACGAGTATAATCATCAATAAATAACAAGAAGTAACGACTTCCACCAATTGACTCCGTTCTCATTGGACCACACAAGTCCGCATGAACTAGATCAAGGTAATTAGAGGCCCTCCATGACCTTCCACTAGGGAATGGTGCTCTACATTGCTTACCGTAAATGCACCCTTCACAAAATACATGTTCATTAATTTTAGGCAAACCTACCACCATTTCTTTTTGACTCAATAATTTTAGGCCATTCACATTAAGGTGACCATACCGCAAATGCCATAACTTGGACTCACTATTACTTTTAACAAGTAAAGCGCTACACAACTCATTAGACACATTCAATGAAAACATGTTATTAGATGACTTATGAATATTAGCAATAGTGTGCCCTGACTTCTTGTCACTAATAACACATAAATCATCCTCAAAAGTCACAGAATACCCATTGCTCATCAATTGCCCAACGCTTAACAGATTATGAGCTAGATTAGGAACAAATTGCACATTATCAAGAAGTTTGACATCACCTTGTATCGTTTTGATGGCAATGGTACCTTTTCCTTCGACAACCAGATTTTTATCATCTCCTAGCCTGACTTCACTCTTATTCGTCACATCAAGATCCCTAAATAGAGATTTTGCTCCGGTCATATGATTTGAACACCCGCTATCTACAAACCATACGTCATTCCTTTCATTAGACGCACTTGAATGTGCCATGAACAACTTGCTTTCCTCCTCCGCCTTCTCTGTGAAATTGGTCTGCTCACATGTGAAGAAACCCGATTTCCCACATGTGAGTGTAATCCCACATTGATAAAAGAGAGGAGAGTTTACCACTTTATAAGGCAATGGGCTACTCCCTCTATTGCCAATTGTATTTAGTACGGAATACCCACTTGAGCCCAATCACATTTTTATCTTTAGGTAGATCAACAAGTTCCCATGTCTCATTTTTCTCTATTGCTGACATCTCCTCCTTCATTTTTCTCTATTGCTAGGAAGGACGTGGATCCATGCGGTAGGGGCAGTATCCTCTACATTGCATTCAAAGATAAAAATTCCGATGAAAGGGGAGACCGTCACGATCGAGGCGACGCCAATAATGGTCTTTGAAGTTACGCAAATAATTGTTTTATGCATATCTTACTCAAGTTAGCATCGAGGCTCAAAATGATCTTTCCGGGTTTGAAGTCTTAAATGCAATCGAGTCTAATTCTGAACTGGCTAACATGGATAAGTTCATGGAGAGTCACGTCTGCAAGGTATTGTAAAAAAACACGTCGCTACTTTGGATTTTCTTTGTATCCTAAGAAAGAAGGTACCCCAGTAATGAAAAATCCTTTACCTAGTGGGAGAACATTTGCTTTAGGGTATAAACCAACTGAAGAAGAGTTTCAAATAAGAAAGGGATCGATCGAAGATCGGGAACTACATGGAATCCCAATGGACCCTTAGTTCCCTACCTTAAATGAGTATTTTTGTCAAAGCTAGAGAAGAAACACCATGTCTGGACTTTCTCGAACCATTATACGACTCAAGTAGCAAGAAAATGGTTGCTGCAATTGAAGTATTCCATGATTGTTACCACATTCCTGACGACATTTTGACAGTCGTGCTATTGAAAAAGGAACCAACACTGTTGTTGATGGGACATCTTTAGGTCTCCTCTTCGGAGAGGAGAGGATCGTTATGAAACCAAACAAAGATTTAGTGAACATTGTGCTAAGGAATGAGACAAGCGCAAATTTTGATACCGAGTCCGAGTCTGAGTCTGAGTCGGGTTATAAGATCGAGTCTAAGACATCAAGTGTCGAAGACACCCTTTCCCCGGTCTTTCCATTTTATGCTATTACGACTTATGTACCTCCACGTGGAAGCATTCCGGGGCCTCTCCCGAAGGTTGTTATCTTGCACCTAACACCTAGTCAATTTGCTCAAATGTACTCAGCCTTTTCTAATTTTAACAATAATAACATGAACATGTTTGCTTACGACTCGTCTCTTACAAATCATAATTCAATATTTTAAAAAAATTGGTTTTAATAATGATAATGAGATTGAAAATGAGGATGAAAGTGAACAGGTTGAAGAAGAATAGGTAGAACTACCCCCTCACAAGTTAAAGGGCTCAAAGAGTTTGAACAGAAAACATCAGTGATTGATGATACTGAAACCATCAAAGTAAGTACTACCAGAGAACCACATGAGCTTAAGATATGAACTACCTTAGATCCTATGGAAAGACAAATGATTTAATTTATCGACCTTTTAATCGAATTCAAAGATGTGTTTGCATGATCTCACAAATACATGCCACTTGTAGATTAGGAAATTGCATAATATAAGATTTTAATCAAGCCTGGTTTCAAGTCCGTCATACAGAAGTTACGCAGAATGCGCACCGAATGGTCTTTGTGTAGGAGCCAGTGTCCTCCACAGTTAGTGCAATAACATAAATAAATCTCTGTAGGTTCACAGGGTATACTTTGTATAATAATCGGTTGATTAACGTTTATCAATAACGGTTGGCTCGCTAGAAGTTTGACGTTATTGTCATTTTATTATGGCGGTGATCAACTGGTCCCTATAAGTTACACCTATATGATGTGTCTGAGAGATGTGATTATATGAATAATATAGTCATATTGATGCCTTATACGACTAAAAGGTTAGTCGATGTATTTGACTAAAAGGTTAGTCAAAAATGATGATGATAGACGGATTAAACTGTTAATTCGTAAATTGAATATAAACTGTTATATTTAATTAATGTAAATAATGTTAGCTTAAACGAACTAATCAGTTAATTCGTGATTAAATATAAACCGTTATATTTAATTAAGCAAATGTATTACTCGTAATAATTATTGTAAATATTGTCAGACATGTATTAATAAATCGACTGCAAAAGGTTGAGTGGACTTATTAATAAGATGACGATATTAGTGACGATAATTATAATAATACAATGGATGTTATTTACTAGGTGTGACCGAAAAATATGAAGCAATAAATGGATATGTCTACTCGGTCCAAATCGGTTTGGAAAGAATCCTAATTGCAATTTCTTATTTGAGGAAAACCTAGCTAGTATGATTAGGAGAGAATAAAAAGAAAAATACCTAGGGTTTTTGAAGAGGTGTGACGGCACAAACACAAAACACTAGGGTGATTTTTCTCAATTTTTCTCTCTAGATCTATCATCAAACCTCACATAAAAATTAGCGGTAATTTTGTATAATCGTTCTAGCACAATTAAGGCATATCAAGGAGCATCTTGGGTGCAACTAGTAGGAGATATCATACCTTTGATATTGTTCTTAGGCCAATTTTCAAGAACCAAAGGTTGATTTTTATCTCTTCTTCATATTGTTATTTTCATATATGACTCGTTATTTCGTATCTTATAATTTTGTTATAATCCTGAAATTTAGAGGAGAAATATACGGATATTTTCCGACAAGTGGTATCAGAGCTTTAGGCTACAAAATTATATTTTATGAATTTCATATTATGGATTTTGCATCTTGTTTATGCGTCGAAAAAAAAAAAAATTTTACACGGACTGTTTTTTTCTGTGCCGTGTGGTTTCATTTTTTTTTTCGCCTTCGATTTTGTTTGTTCTTGTTCCATTTGATTTTTCATATTGGTATTTTAATCGGTTAGAATAATCATATGAAAAATTTGTAGATGTTTGATTTAATAAAGATTAAATTAAAACGTAAATGGATTCATTTTGTTGATGAGATTAAAAATTTGTTTTTTTTTTTGCTATATAATTTTTAGCATATACGATTGGTCTTGTTTTATTAATTAATATGCTAATCTTGTTCTAATAGCAACCATAAACGATTTCTATTCATCAAAGTTTCTTTTTTTTTTGTGTTAATTGAACCAAAAAAAAAAAACGAAAAAAAAAAAAAAAAATTTTGCTGCTGTTTTGTGGGGATGCTGCTGCTGTTTTAAAAAAAAAAAATTTTTTTGTTTTTCCCGGCTGTGAACAGTACCCGTACCGAAAAAAAAAATATAATTTTTTTTCGTTTGTTGTGAATCGGTTCACAATTATATGATACCTAATTATTTTAAAGCGGTTTAAAATAATGTTAAAGTTGAATTGTTTGATACGAATTTTGTGACTTATTACGGAATAATCACATGATTTAATCAGTTTAAAAGGTGGTTTGGATAAATTACTCTACATAATTACGGAATTATGTCTTGAATGAATAATTTATTTAGTTGATGCATTTTATTTATGTTGTTTGAATGAATGAATGATTTTATTTACGTATTTTTGCAATTGGTTTAAAATGTAATACCTAGTGTGGCCTTAGTTAATCATGTTTTCGTAATGATGGAAACATGGTTTGGATGTATTTTTGAGATCTCGTATCTTTTTATCCTTTTAATTATGTTTTGGGAATTAGAATGTAAATAGGTTTACTTTTGTAATTTTTGAAATGTAATTTTAAGAAGACTAGAGACGGAGATCGGATGCTCACTCCCGCTACATGGACCAAGATGGAACATCAAGTCAAGCTTCTCGGGTCCATAAGGATGAATTCCAAACTTGTATTTACTGTTCATTTTGGTAGATAGGCCACACTAGGACCGTTGTAATAGTTTACGTATTTTCTCGCTTTCGTTCTCTTTCACATGATAGATAATTGCATCATATTTCGCCTAAACCAAACCACCTAAAATGCATGAAAAATGATTCATATAGTTTGAATATTTAATCATGGACATACATATGTCACTCACTTTTAGGGCCATCACCTTAGTGTAAATCATTCTCGAGTTGCTAGACATTCGTTCACTTAAAATAATTTAAAGTTAAGATGATGGGACCTTCCCCTATAACTAAAATTGAGACTATTCTTTATAGGGATAACTACAATGAACCCCTTCTTCGTCGGAAGTCATAATATGACCCCTTCTACGTTGGGTAAGTAGTGAGTGTTGACCTATTTTTATCTCAACATTATAGTACGAGTAATATCTCGTGATTATGATGGACTAAAGATAGAATTTACAGAAATTTATCGACCAGGAATTCTAAAAGTAAATTAGCCAGAGGTTGGCTTATCATTTTTACAGAAATTGAGTCTTGGATCATTTAATATAATTCCTTGAGGGAGGTCAATTGTATAAATGCACGAGTCCATCGCAAATTAAAAGTTTTTCATTGACTCAAATAACGATGAATACTTATCATATTTAATTTCTTTTTCACAGTTTTTGAATTCGTTATATACAGATATAACTACTAATAACAAATGGCTGGCCATACTGATGACCCAATGCCAAGTGCCACGCTCGGACGTGAGTCCTGGCTTAAGATTTTCATGGACAATATGAATCAGTCAACGCGACTGAAGAATAACGGGTCCAACTTTGCGGACTGGGAGGCGGCATTACGGAATGCTGCCATTGTTGACGGTAAGCTCAAGTACTTGACTGAGCCACTACCGCCCAACCAGACCCCAATGCAGGAGCAATGATCACTTGCTTATAGTGATTTCATGATGAGGCGGGTGCGATAAAGAACGTACTCAGCTTTTTCAATGGATCAAA
>JAIUZE010004049.1:0-81811 GCA_022085475.1 Heliosperma pusillum
AATAGAAGACTTCTGTAACTCGAGTCTATACCACAAGGTAGGATATACTTATATATTTAGGCTCAGCGGTTACCCTAATAACATGGCCAAAATACAAAGCACACATCTAGGCTCAGCGGTTACCTTTAAAACATGGCCCAGATCCAAAGCACATATCTTAGCTCAGAGGTTACCCTAATAATAACATGGCCAAGATACAACTCTACCCTAATCCTAGACTGCGCAGACCCAGAGAAATGCGGAAAAGCATCGCATCCAAGACTCATCACATGAGTACCCCTAAGGAGATCCACCAAAGGGTTGGCTAGTACTTAAGCTGACTCCATTCCCCAAAGTGGAAGCAATGGCAGCCATGCCCCGACTTGGATATAAACCCACCAAGCCGGGACACAAAAGCTATTAACCATGAACTATATACTCGTTAAAGATAGTAAGGGCCTATCAATGTCATGGTCCAAGATACTCATTTAGAATTAGAATGGTCAAGACGCCATCTACTCATAATTCTCTATGGTACTTAGTTAACACGACACCAACCATATAATCAAACAGTCACGGGAAAAACTTCCTATCATGTGACTAATTGCATATAAATCATATTCAAATATCATATCGCCTCATATCTACTAAGGCTCATTCATTCATTCATTTAAATAAAACCTTACCTGAAGACAAATCCCCGACCCGAGTCCCGCGAAGGGTCATCAGTCAAAACGGGGCTGACTAGATCTTAGTTTGACCAAACCCGTTTGATCAAACCGGCTAGAAACAGAGTCTTAGCCATCGAGGCTTGAACATAAGAATATCACATTCATTTCATGTTATTTCATTCTATTTCTAACATGTGAATTTATTGATTCTTACCAAAAACCCGCTTGACTTACATGATATCAAATTAAACTAAAATCTCGTATTATGATTTCTAACATGTGAGAAATAATAATATAATGAAAAGCTTTTAATAAATTAATTTACTTATTAAAATTTCCCACTTGCTAAAAATTACGAAACACGATATAATAACAATACTCAAAAACCGTCACAAGTCCAAGGGGACCCACGGTTCATTTTAGACCGGTTTTGGTCATCTTTTCTAAAAACCGTTACTTAATATTTCCCGCATGCATAACATCTTTAAAACCCGTCAAAACAACAACAAAACAATCAAACATCGACACAAACCCAAAGACCAAAGAGATCTATATTTTATGATATGGAGTAGCACATTAATCTATCATTATCATAGTTCATTATTAAAGTCTCATATTGATCTCATGTATTCCTTATTAAGGTATTACTATAATTATCACTATCATCGGACCTAAAATTTTCACTGCTAATAAGATGACTATCTAAAATGAAGTAAAAATTCCAAAGAAATTGGTCGTTTAAGACCATGATCAGGACTCGGATTGAAGTTTATGTTTCTGGGTTCTGCTTAGCATAAATAAATTAGCATTTGATTGCACAAGACTAAGACGTCATATTATCCCGTTCTTACATGCCTTGTCTCTATTCCACCTTGTTCAATGTTAACCACAATATTAGAAATTCTCATTTAAAACAGCATTATCCGTATTAAGGTTAAAACATGAGTCAATACCCTTATCTGTTGATATCGGAATTTATAAGACTCCCGCCAAACACCAAATGATGATAGAAAAATATATAATATTGTCTCGACACCGTCAATTAATCGAGATTCGTTTTATGATAAAACAAAATGAGTTTTAATTGATTTTGTTTCGTTAAAATAAATTTTAAATAATTTATTTCAAGTTACTTTAAAAAAAATTGAGTTATTTTTTAATAAAATATATTTTTAGTTTATTTTTACCCGAAAGGTTTTACTTATTAAGTCAGTTTCAAGTTTCCTCTATTAATTGTTTGCGTTCATTTTAAATTAAACTTGAAATGAATTAAAGTTACGATTTTTAAATAATTTCTTAATTCGGTTTATTATTCCCAGCTTGAAAATCCAATATTAAGTTTCATTTATCGTCTTACGTTTCATTTAAAACTAAGTTTTAAAAGAGATTTTTCACTTGATTTTGCGACGGTTTTTCAGCCCTTCTTGCTGAAACTTAACCCCATTACACACAACAACCGACACATCCACCATATAGCCCATATTCCCAACTACCATCCTACCAAATTTCGTGCCCATAAGACAATCCTAACCCACCCAAAAAAAACCAATCCAAATTAGCATGTCGCAATCCCGGCCCCCTGTTTCAACAGCTTTGTTTCGATCCCCAATACCTTCAAAACTGATCAAAAACCCATACCCATTAACCATAACCCATACCCGACTATCCTACCCACCTATTCGTGCCTTACCCATCAAGAAAACTCCTTCTAAACCCTAAAAAGAACCCAAAAACGCAGCAGTAGCCCGACTGCCTTCCTCCTTTTCAAACCCTACTTCTACCCCTCAAAACACCTCAATAAAAGCACCACTACACACGTATTTAAAACCCTTATTACCTACCTAAAACAAACTACCAATAACAAGCAAAGTCCATCCAAAAAAATACCTAAAACAAACCTCAAAACCGCCTCGAAACAGAGCACGGAACTGCTCTGTTCTGCGCGCGCAACAATCCTTTTTTGTGCCATTTTACGTACACCTAAGGCCACAACAAAACCCAACTCTACGCATAAACATAAAATACACATTAACACCTTTCTAACATGTTTCGGATTGAGAATCTATCGAGAAACGAAATCACAAAGTCGATTTCAAAGCTGCTTTTGCAAATCCTACACATTTGCTTATTTCAAAACAAAAATCGTCGTAGACGTACCCTTTCTTGTTCGAAATTTACATTTATAAATCATAAACGACTCCTAGACGGCGTACTAATTCACATGTAAGTTGAGGGTGCACAAAACGCATCTCTCTTTCCGTCCTTTCGTTTTATTTCTTTTATTTCTTTTACTAATGACTAACACGGCTTGTTTGTTTGTGATTTCAATTATCGTTACAAATTTTAGTTTATGCATCTAACATAAAAACATTTATTTATAGTATACTAAAATTTGTCTTACTAACTAAAGAAACTTAGTTTTAACATGGGTTTGAGTTAAAGTACCCTTTGGAATATCCGTGTTGACTCGAGTTTAAAAGGCTAATTCCTCTGAAGTGATCGATTGTCACGCTCGTTTACATATTCTTACAATCAATAGTGGGGAATTTATTAAATTGATCGAAACATTCTCTTTATTTGCCTCACTCAATATGTTTTTTTTACAACATAACTTCTAAGCTATTTAATTTAACTTGAATTAAATTAATAACTAAATCGTAACATAGATTAATTTGACAATGATATTAAATTATCAAGAATAGAAAGTTAGTGTGTGTCTTGATTTAAAGATTGGACTAAGTTCCTTCTTTATTGAACATTACTTTGTATAAACATGTGATAATTAGTTGATTAATCTTACTCAGTAGACATTAAAAAAAATTTAAAAACAAAATTGTAAATAACTTGTGTTAATTCCATGGTACTTAATTAATCAACTCATCTCTCCTCCACCATTTCTCGATTAGTATAGTGTGCGTGCTTAGCACCGATCTATTAACATTCAATGACACAAATGGCCTAAAACTGATTTTCAAATCAATTCTTTTGAATCAAGTGACACTCGACCTTTCAAATCAACCTTTTCTTTTTTTATATACTTTTACAATCGATTCATCGATCCTATTTATTAATAGGATAGATAAATGGTTTAAATAGATTAAATCGATTTAAGAAATAAATCTTATTTAGTATATTATCAAGTTTCTTTTATTTTGTACATTTGTAGTAAATAACTTGTTTAATGTAACAAATCAAGTTAACCTAACTAATACTAACTTAGTCATTCATTATCGTTTGTATATTTATTTGTATGCTTGTGTCATGTACTCATCTTGTCCTCTTTTCGTTTTGTATTGAATACAGTTTAATATGAGTCAAGTCGTCTTTTAATATTACAGTCGTGTCGTCGTAGAGTCACTCGATCGAGTAAGTAATGTACTCGATCAAGTAACCTTCAATGTCGTAGCCAAGCACCAGCCTCCTGAACTCACTCGATCGAGTAGCTTCAAACACGATCAAGTCGATGGCTACTCGACCGAGTATCAGCGGTACTCGATCAAGTGTCCCTTAATGTCGTAGCTTTGTCGGCCGAGACTGAGTTACTCGACCGGGTAACCATGTTACTCGATCGGGTAACCACTTTCAGAAGCGCCTTTTGTTTTCCTAATTTGTTCACTAGTATATAGGATCGTTTGTAAACTTTAATTGTAGTTTTTTAGTCGGTTTTGTGGCGAGATGCCCGGTTTGTAATAGATTAGTTCATTTGTTTATTTTATGTATCAATAAACGAAGTCACATGCTAAAATAACTTTGAATAAGTCAAACATCTATTACACCACTTAGAACGGGATTCACATGCGTAAGATTATATTTGTAAAACGATGTTTGCATTCATAATCGTCGTAGTTACGCATTTCTTTGAAATCCGTTACTTGTTTAGTAAAGGCCGTTATCAAAACAGGCGGGGTTGGGTGTCCTATTAATGGGCTTTCCAATACGTAAATTCACCCCTTGATCAAAATCTATTGGTTTTTGGATGTCCGAATCCAATTGGTGAGAGGCATTCAATCGAATGATTTAAGGTACAAATCCCTAAACTTTAATCACTTCAAATCTATTTGCTTTGTGCGTTTCGATGTAAGGTATAAAGTGGATTTGCACGGTTCCAAGTACCCATAAAAATTGGTGACGACTCATATTCAACATTCATTCGATTATGGTTAAACCACGGGTCGATATGCTCTATCAGATCTATGTGAAGCGATCCCGGGGAGGTGTCCACGGTTTGGTGACTCCGCTGGGGAATAAATACTAGGTTACACATTGTTTCTAGCATTCTTTTCTAGAAGGTGAGACTTTAAAAGAAAGTAATGGCTAGTAAAAGGATACTCGTAGTAAAACAAGGCATGCATAAACCCGTTAGTCTTTTCCTAGGCCGCCCTCCCGTCTTTGTGATGGGAACAACGCGACGTCCCATTATGCCAAGGTGTTTAGCACATTGCTCACATCAACTTTCTTTAGTCTCTTGACCTTTGGATCAGGACTACTCTATCGCACATGATTTAGAACGTTCCTATTCACTTGGCAAGGTTGGTTAAGGGTATAAACCTTAACTTTTGACCGACCGAGACTTAGAGGTCTAGGAGCATACATGCCTATTTTGACAGAGTGACTGTAATACTTCGTATTTATGTGTGTTGTCACTCGGCCGAGTAAGGCTTACTCGACCAAGTGGATAGTGTACTCGGCCGAGTAGAGTATACTCGACCGAGTAGGTTGGTATGTGGTCTATTTTAGCAGCCTTTTCTTGTGCACTCGACCGAGTAAGTTGTACTCAACCGAGTACATGTTGTGCTCGATCGAGTACGACGGGTTCTGAGGGTTTTTCGGACGGTTAGTTGATTAAGGATTAATAAGAGGGATTAGGTTTCATAATTATCATTACGTTTCACAGCAAAACCCTAGTTTTCTCTCATAAACTCCCTCTAATTCCTCAAGAACATCCTCAATCATCTCGTGCCAGATCCGATCTATCGCCAGTTTGTTGATTGCATTGGTAAGTATCTATACTTTGTGATTTGTGTGTATTGTTATAACCCTAATTGAATTAGGGGAAAGGGGAACAAGGGTTAGTACTGATTATGTTAATTGCATGTTTAGAAGAAGGAATTCATAATAGAAGATTGTTGATAGAATGATTGTGATTTGTTGCAGATTTGCGAAAAGGTAGGGTTTTTCTAGTCACTATTTGCATTGCTAATTGATGGCATGAGATTGTTGATTGTTATTTGTGGTTATTGATATGTGATTGATGATGATGGTCACTCTTGTGACAATGATGGAGATTGGGGTTGTTGTCGATGGTTACTATGGTTACTATAGTTTGGTAATCCCGTTGGGAGACGGGTCACACCCCGAGTTCGCCCCCGTGGTTATCCCGCCACGTGGGAGATGTGCACATTAATGTTCCGGATTTGTCTCGCAGCGGTGAGATGGAAGTTTGACGCCTGTGGCTGCGGTCCATGGTCAATTGGTGGTTTTATAGAGCAGAGATGGTAACTTGAGTCTACTGAGGTCTCCGCTGCGGTGGCCCTCCGGTTTCTCCTTCCCTTGTGCTTATCTTGTACGTTGGTCGGTATATTCGAATAATAACCCCGTTATTGTTTTACAAAACTGTGATGATCCATTGGGGAATGGCGAGCAGGTGATCAGCAGGTAATTTATTGAGCTGCGCTGGGATGTTGAGGGGATCACCATTATCGAGTCATAGCTTCCGCGGAGTCTACTAGAACCGTTTATTAGACGTTACTTTACTTTATAGTATGATTGTCATTTTGGATAATTGGTCTAGACGTTATGTCGTCTAGTTTGACACTATGTATTTGAGTTAAACTATTTATTAAATAATGTATTGTTTCTTTATGGCTTGTTTTGATATGTATTACCTCAGGCAACCGAGATGGTAGAAATCCCATGTGCTAGAGAGGTCTTGTAAGGCTCTTTAGAATATGGGAGTGTTACAAAGTGGTATCAGAACGAACGATTTTGGAACCTAAACCAATGAACACAAGGAATTAGGAGTGTCAAAACCAATGAACCCGAGTAGGAGTCATAGGGTGCTAGCGCAAAGATTCAGGAAAGTTCCGAAATCGCACTCTTGCCCCTATAGCTCTTACTTGGTCACCATGGGAAGTGTCGGGGTGTTATGTGTATCTGATGTTGTTAATATGTTGCATGTTGAGAATATGTGAAATGGAGTTGGATGTGGAATGGAGTGGAGTAGTGATTTGTGGCATGTGTGTATCACATGAGATTGGCATGGATGATGTAG
This sequence comes from Heliosperma pusillum, assembly GCA_022085475.1. NCBI lineage: Eukaryota > Viridiplantae > Streptophyta > Magnoliopsida > Caryophyllales > Caryophyllaceae > Heliosperma > Heliosperma pusillum. Next base: position 6,922 of record JAIUZE010004049.1, read on the forward strand.
TGAGATGTCAACTACATGAGATGTGGTATGAATATATGTTGCGCATGAAATATGATGGCATGATGATGAGCATGACCACAATGTAATGTGTTAAACGATTTTAATTTTTGTCATGCAAATATGTTATTGTTAACAAGCATATTATATGTATGCGTTACATGAGATTATGTTACGTATCTGATTATGAGGAAACGAATTGAATAGCTTTGTTCAAGTATGAGAAAATGATATCAAATATTATGTATGTGATTATAGCATCAAGAAAGTGTTTATCATTGGCAATAATGTACATGTGAATTAAGTATGGTTATGTGAAGCATGTGTAAGATGCATATGAATTGAATGAATGTGATTTAAGCATGAGAAGTAGGGCTGAGCAAAAAATTCGATTATCCAAACCGATCTGATATCCAATTCAATTCCGATCCGAAAATATGGATATCCGACCGAAATTCCTTTCGGATCGGATATCCGTATCCGAAACTTACGGATATCGGATCAGATACGGATATCAAATTTGAAATTTTTGGATATCCGTTCCGATCCGAAAAAAGAACTTGATTCCCACATTTTCTAGTGGACTTCGTATTTCAAGGCCCATGTGAGATTTGCAGCAGAAGAATTGTTATACTTCACTTCTTAACCCTAATTTTTCCCACTTTTACAGCCACCACCAACATCTCTTTCTCTCTCTACTTTGTTTTCCACTCAATCTCCACTTTGCTATTATTTCCATCTTCATCATCGCCATTTTTTTGTGGTCTTCTTCCATATTTTCTTGTCAATAGCTTTGATCTTTCTTCCTCTTCATGTTTTACCTCAATATAAAGTATATACATTTCTAAGAAGATGCTTAAAGATAGAGCTAAAGTAGCGAAACATCAACCTACTGCAATATTTGGTGAAAAATTAGTCTTCAAACACCTAATTTATGGAGGAGACAGTCGTGGAATTGAACTTTTAGGTTCCTCGTTCTCTTATAGTCAAAGATTTGTATGAAACTCCCTGTAAAAGAGAAGATTAAAACACTAATTTTGTATTGAATCAAACTAGGTTGCAATCTGGTGAAAGAATGTGGTATTTTTTTGTACCCAGATTATGATATTTTGTTTTGAATAAGTGAGTTGCACTTGGTAATTAAAATTTTGAAGTCAATTTAAAATGTGAACGAAAACCAAATCAGATATCGGATATTATCGGATATTTGGATATCCGATCCGATATTTTCGGATATCAAAAATCGGATATCCGAAATTTTCAGATCGGATATCGGATACTGGAAAACCTTATTTTCGGATCGGATATCTGAACCGGAAAATGGATTCGGATCGGATATCCGATCCATGTTCTGCCCTAATGAGAAGTATATTATGGCGGTACCATATGTTATGTATATGAACTATGTGTGGTCTGAGAAAGTTACGTGGAATAATTGGCATGTTTGAATGGAGCATGTTTTTGAGTTAATTGATATTTATATGTTGAGATGATTATAACATGTAAATGGTTCTGAATGATGGTCTTTTATGTGATATAAGGTATGTTGATGAGTGGTAATTTTGTTTGGTAACGAAAATCTGAATTGTATGAAGTTTGATTTTGAAAGGTCTGTCTTTAAACTGTTTTAACTTGAGATCTATAAATTATATTAATGTGATTCTAAGTGAATTTTATAGCTTGTCCTGTTACGGTTCTAGCGGTAGGTCATGAGCCAAAATCGACTTAGGATTTAGGGAGATATGCCTGTTTTACAAAAACTGGTCAGTGCTGAGAAATCTGCCGCACTCGACCGAGTGCATTAGGCACTCGATCGAGTGTCTTATAATTTTTATGTTTGGCTAGTTACAGGGGCGTGTACTCGACCGAGTACAGTATGTACTAGGCGGAGTGCGTCGTACTCGACCGAGTACGGAGTGTACTCGACCGTGTGTCTAGTATTCGATCGAGTGTCTTATATTCGACCGAGTGGCTTCGCCACAGCGGGTGAATTGTGGAATTGTTTTGTCCATGTATTTTTGTGTACCAAGTTGTTTCATAGTTTGCATATGTGTAAAGAAATGTCGTCTTGGAGAGTGAGTTTGCAGATTCTATAAGTGAGAAATATTCCCCATGACTGTGTTGTTTTGTGAGAAATGTGTGTGTATATATGGTTAGTACGGATAGATTGATGAGTCTTGTGAAAGAAAGATATAAAATTGGTTTTGTGATATGAGATGTGTAATAATGTTGTGTATTGAGCAATTTTTATAGAGGCGTGTGTGTTTATATGATCAAATGATAATAATAGAATGATAATGTATGAATCGAGGATTGAGAAGAGAGATATAAATGGTTATAGAGGAGAATATATCTAAGATATAGAGGAAAATGGGGATGTTTGAGTTGATAAGGAATGTATGGGTGATGATTACCGATATTGAAGAATGTAATGATGATGGTACCTAGAGAGCTTAGTTCGTTGATGTGTAAATAGGACTTGGATATTATTGTTCTGGTGGAAATTCGGATAACTAAGAGATAATTGTGGAGATCAAATATTAGGGAAAGTATGATATGAGGTAAGCATCGTTTTGAGGTATGTTGAGGATAGAGATAATAATAATAGATGATGAGTTTCGTTATTTGTTTGGGCGGATTGGTAGCGAATGAAGGAAAGTAGTGTGATAAGAGAGATTATTATTGCGTATGATTAGGAGATCGTGACGAAGTGTTGTTAGGTATGGAATCTTGAGGTAATAAGAAGGTAGTCGCGTTATTGGGAACCAGATAGTGAGAGTGAATCTTTGGGGATGATGAGTAATTGTAATTTGTGTTAATTGGAAGAAGTATAAATATCGAATTGAGAAAGCAATAGAATAGCGTAAAGTGAATAATATTTATGAATTCATGAAATTATTTGTATTGGGAATTATGAGTTAGAAAGAGACAAGTAGAAGAGGAATATCGGGGGATCATATTTTGAGGTAAGTGTTAGAAATGCAAAGGACATAGTTTGGTAAGAAATAGTTAAGAAAAGGTGATAATATTTTCGAAAGGATTGATAAATGATTTGGTGATAAAATAATATGATATATGTATATTGGCAGATAATATTTTATGGGTAATTGTCGGTTAATAATCGAAGAGAATGTTGTGAAAATTTAGGTGGTTGTGACTTTTGGAAGCACTCTAGCTGGTGGCTTGTGTGAGATGTATGAGTATTTGGTGGTATATTGATAGAATATCGTTACTATAGAGTTTGACGGAATGAGGTGTTGGGTTGATGTAATAAGGAGACAAGAGATTTAAATGAGAAATTATGAATGAATATCCAAATAAAGTTGTTGCTTGTGAAAGTCCATAGACCTTAATTAGACTCCTCTAATTAGTTGCTAAATTACTTGTTAATTTAGTATTTAATGATCTATGTAACATGCATGCAAATATAAAGACATTTATATAAGAGAAGAAATTTCCTCACATTGATATGGAAAATATAAGGGCACAACAAGAACTCCTTCTTGTTGTTCTTGAGATAATAATATGGATGAATACAAATAATCCCCAAAATAGAAGATCTCCTCTAAGTTGCACCAAGATTAACCCAAATAATCTACCCTTATTATTAACTAGATAATAAGATAGATATTATTTTACTAATATTATGACTGTATTACTACACTAGTAATACTTAGTAAATATTAGAGTTTGAGAGTTTTAGTAAGAAGATGAGGTTTTTGAGAGAAGTAAGAAAACAAGCACAAAATGAAGTAGTAATAAAATGAACACAAATGCTCATTTTATAGGCCATGAGGCCGGACCACATTGTCCACAAATGGACTATTATTTTGTTTAACTTGTTCACATGCATTAGAGTGGAGTGTTGTAGAACAAGTGATGATTATTTCTACTTGTTATGTCACTTTCATTTAGTAACTAAAGAGTATAAACAAGAGCAACAATCATCACCATTGTAACTACACTCTAACCGGCCACAATGGCCTAGTTAGGTCTATTTTGATTTTTGATATTTGTCTCACAAATACTTATTGATCATATGGTTAATTATCTTGTATAATTAAGTGTTAATTTGATCATATAACAATTATATGACTCAATTAAATAAATAATATGTACTAAACATTTTAAGTAATATTTTACCATTATATCAATATATAATGGGTCCCACAATGCTTAGTTAATTTATTTTACAACTCCTTGTAAATATAATTAACTAATTACCTCTATCTCAAAACCTCAACTAATTTAGTAATTTAACGATTAATTACTAAGTTAAATCTTATTAATCGTATTAAAATAAGATATAAATTTATTAGTCAATTATCGCATAATTGAAAAAATAAGCTTAATCGAATTTGAGTTCTTAACTCAATTTCTAACAATTAACTCTCGTACATATCGAATATATGTAATGTACTAATTAACTGTATCGTATACAAATAATTAGGTACTATTTGGATTTCATCCTTTAGGTGTGACCGAAAGGGATCAGTTGATCACCGCCGTCAAACGACAATAACGTCAAACTCTAGTCAGCCAACCGTTATTGATTTACGTTAATCAACTGACTAATCATATATATAGTCAATAAATGACCCAATTATATTCCTTAATAAGATTTATTATGTGGCGCACTATTGTGGAGGACACCTACTCCAACAAACATTTGGTGTTGTCTATATAGTATAATTTATCACACGCTACTCTCTAGTTGACAATTCAACATGCTAAACTTCTTGTTAGCAATGTCAAATCAAGTGCCAAATTTTTAGTTGACTATAATTACAGTGCTAAACTTCTAGTTAGCTACATTTCAAATATGAATTTAAAATAATTCTTTTGTATCTGGGCAGATAAAAATAGGTATGACATAAGACACTAACTGGTGTCTTATTTATATTAACAAGACTAAACATGTAACGCAATATTCCTTCAGGGAATATAATACATTGCTCTTTCTTTTAGTATGGACACAAATCATACGTCAAAATTATCCTTTATAGGGATACAAATCATAACTGATTATTTAATAATCTCAGTTAAACTTAATTAATAATTCATCCATCCCTTCAGGAGTGGTGGTGAATTCAACGAATTATAGTGATAATTCTCCTCGTAATATTAAATAATTTGATCACATGTAACTTGTATACGAGATATCACACAAAGTTTTTTAAAACACTTACATTATAATGTGTCTGTAGGACTACATTATATTTTATACTCAAAACATGATATCTCATTCGTTTCAGGGAATGGTTTTAAATTTATACGATTCTCAACTGTTAAGAGTATCTCATCTTTTGCCAATATTCATGTATAGTCCCAAGTTCATTCTTAATTACGAGGCTCAAATAATACTCACTATATGAAATGTGAAAATTTATCAACAATGTGAACTTAGGATCACAGTTTCAATATCTGTAAATATTATGAACTTCAACTTCGGGTCATAATTTAGTATATTTAAACACTATGAATTTCTGGTCATATTTTCAATGTCTTTAAATAATATGATCTTCAGGCCATAGTACGAATATTAAAATTTCAACTCGTATATCAATTTCCCTTTTCTCATATTGAACATCGCGTATGTGTGTCAAATGAATTATCACGAGAGATTCACTTTCACGAGATATTTTCTTTCAATGAACACTGAGCTCAATTAGGACTTCTTTACTTGTTTGACCAAGTGCCACATTACTAGGCTCAATTTAGGCCGCAATATTCAATTTAGGCCGCAATATTAGGCGTTACATAATGCCGTGTTCCCTATGTATGCTACAGGCATAGTCTTTATGAGACGTCAAATCCACTTCAAGTAGTGAACCAAATTTCAAATTTATTACATCGTTCAACTTCAAGTGAACAAGAATCAACTTACAAATAAATTTGTCTTTCATAAAGACCGCATCAAACTCATTTGCGGTTCAAAATTGCAGCTGTTAACTTCTGGTCAATAGCAATTACACGTGGACTTCTGGTCACTTATACTTATAGAATATGAATATATTATATTGATGAGACGGTATTAAATTATTATACAACTTTAAAACTTCGAACTTCCGGCCAATGTTATATTATAAACATATATGTCCCTTTTCAAGATTTGCATCGTATAAACTCAATTCATAATTAATAATAATCAAACATATCAATTAATTATTAATAATAATCAAACATATCAATGCATGGACAGTGTATTTCTGCCTAACTCTTCCAGACATTTGCATAAGTCCTTGTTATTCATGCACATCGTAAGGTAAGCGATGAGAAGTTTCTCCACACAGTTTTTCTAACAAATTTGATAGTGTTTGCTTATGTATACATTATTAAACTTTTATTTTTTATTTTTAAGTTCAATGGTAGTTTCACAGTCCAAACATTAGTTCTAAGCATAATGACCAATTAAAATGTCTTCATACCTTAATTAGTCTTAAAGTTCAAGATGAACGGACATAAATTCACAATAATTTACAAACTCATTATGCATAGAGCACACATAATAGGTAAATAACAAAAGGGTATAGAATATGCTCCGAACTATCACAATGATTATAGATTATAGATTATAGAATTCAATTAATGTTATGCATTATATCAGTTACAGAGTACATATGAAACCAACTGTTGTGACTTGTGATACAAGAATAGGAGTAACATGTGCAAGAATAAGAGGGAGTAATTATCATATCAAATTATCAAGTGTTATTTTTGCGACTATTACTATTGGTCTTTTAGTGCCTTTTATCATTCTTACATTGTTAGTGAGAGATTCAGTATTTAAAGGCAGAGCAAAAGAATAAAAAAAATCAATACTGTATCCTACACATTTTTTTTTTATCTTTTTCCAGCTTTACCCCTCCTATTTTTCACAGGAAAAAAGAGAGAAATTTGTAAACAAAAATTCAAAAACCCAAAAAATTCTAGAAAACCTACGACTAAGTGACTAACTCCCTATCTGCCGCCCAACCAGCCACTCTGACGCCGACCACCCTCCGCAGCGGCCATCGCGGACCAAGCCAGCGTCCTTCATCGGTCCTACCAGCGCCACAACTGACGCCTTCAAAACTGTTATTGCCACCCTACGACCATCGCGAGTTCGCCACAATCGCCTGTCACCCACCGTCGATCTCCCTCTGACCACCCTAATTAACACCGAATAATCCGCAACCACACACAATTACACAACAGCCGATCCAAACCCTAATTGTGAAAAATCCCCCTTTTAACAACATTAAAAAAAACTTTTCAATCGATTAAAAGACGAGTATTGATAAAATTGTTAATAGAAAGGAGATTTTAATTGTGTTATGTGCGAATTACGATCTATAATCGTCACCCTATTACAAATTGTTTAGGTTTTGAGAGGGATAGAGAAGGGGGAATTTTTTTTTGGTTTTTTATTTGAAGGATAGTGATGGAAAAAGGAGTCAAAATGTGTAGGATAAAGTTAAATTGTGTGCGGGATTTAGCATCTGCGAAAAAAAAAACCTATCGTTAGATTTTTCACCATTGTAAATCCAATTGGTCATGCGATTGACACAAAACGTTAAATCTATACCCATGTAAAAGAACAAAGAGATTATTCAAAGCAGCGTGTCACGCCTTGGTTTACTTTGACACTAGAAAACCAAGCTCGTGTGCCACTTAACTCGCAGTCCTTCTCAAGCTAAGTCAGGCAACCCCTTTGCAGCGGAATTTGATATGTGTTGTAGAGACTAAGTGTGGAATGTTACTTATATTACACTTGAATGCTTAGGAGGATTACAAGGGTTGAATACAATGCTTTGTGTGTGTGTGTTTGGTAGGATGGATGGCAAATGAAGCCCCTCATCCCTATTTATACTACTCCTATGGAATTATCTAGAATCGGAACCTTCTGGAATATTCTGGACATCACAACCCCAGAAACATCCGGAATGTTCCAGACACTACTACAAACATCTACCATATACAGAATGTTCTAGAACCTTCTAGAACATTCTAGACCCTTCTAGACCCTTCTAGACTCTTCTAGAATATTCCGGAATGTTCTACACACTTCCGGAATCTTCTATGACTCTTTAGAATGTTCTAGACCCATCTAGAAATTTCCCGACTCCTCTAGACTTTTCTAGAAACTACTAGACTTTATCTACATAATTCTAGAGTGTTTCAAACCCAAAAAGGGGAAAGGGTGCGTCACATGTGTCCGGATGGTGCAACCCGTGACATTCTCCCCCACCTAAACCGTGAACGCCCTCGTCACGGTCTACCCCTCTGATTCTCATCTGAGGCCCGTTCATACTATTGTAATATGTTCTCACTGCATATTTGTGTTGTTGTCCCTTTGAAACTCCCTGTGGAGATTCCACAATGTTGGCACGCCCACGTGCCCTTGTTTCCCGTGCATGATGTCCCGACTTGTTGCACGTTTGGATTTCACACGCCCTCGGAAATCTCGTTTCATGCATCGGTTTTGTTGGTGGATTGGACCTACCACCGCCCCTTCGTTGACGCCTACGCCTCGGCATCCTTGTCACCCTTAAGGAAGCGATCCTTGACTCAACTTTCTTTTGTTGAACGAGTTCCACCTCGAACTCGTTCCCATTTGCCACAAATGTGATTACGCCATCTCCAAGTACAAATGGCCGAACTGTATCGTTGAACTCCATGCCAAGAACCACGTCCTCGTCATCGATGTCAACCACCATGAACTTGGCCTTGCCCTTCCACTTTCCTAAGCGGAGAGGGACCCCATGGGCCACCCCGTGTATCGGCGTAGCTGAAGAGTTCACTGGCTTCAACTCACCGGCCTCCGTTTTGGTGTAACGGATGTCCATGTTCCTAACCACTCTCAAGGCAACGTAATTGTGCGTCGCACCTGAGTCGACTAGTATTCGAGTATGAACACCATTCACCTACCCATTAACGGTCAACAAGTTCCTCTTGTAATTGCGTCCCGCCTCTTTATTTGTCGCTAGCACCTTGCACGCGATCTTGGTAGCCTTTTCAGTCGGCTCGACTTCACGATTTGTCGTAGCATCCAGCCCCGCAAGCTCCTTGCTAACGACCCCGATAGCCTTTAACGTCGGCTCGACGCTTCTGGTAGCCTTTAATGTCGGCTCGACATCAAGTTTTGTCGCGGTAGCCAGTCCCGTCGGCTTGTCCACGACCCCCGCATTGAGAAGTCTCATTGGCCCGAGCCTCCGTGGTTCATGGGCCTCTAACGACTCCTCGTCTTCATAGCGCATCACCATGGCGTTAATCTTTGCCCGCTGTGGACACTCCCTGACCATGTGCGGCCCTCCGCACAAGAAGCAGTTGAAGGTCTTACCTTTGTCGCGCCCCTGTGTACGACTTTGGTCCCGTGCTGCTTCCTTGGCCCTCGTACCATCACCCCTGATGGTGCTTGATTGGCGGTCTCCCCCACCAACCTCGTTGCCGCTATCCGCCTCTTTGCTCCTCCTTGGATCTCTTGTCAGCTCGTACAAGGATTCTGCAGCCGCAATCGCCTCGTTTAGGGTCTTCACGTTGCGGCGTTTCAACTCTTGTTCCGCCCAATGCTGCAACCCGTCCATGAAGTAGATGAGCAACAAGTTCTCCGGCATACTCGACACCTCTAACACGGTTGATGAAAATTGCTTCACATATTCTTTTACGGTCCCCGTGTGTCGCAATGCCCTCAACTTCTTCAAAGCAACCTCCTCGGCATTTTCGGGGTAGAATTGCCTCTTGAAATCTACCTTGAACTCATCCCATGTCATGATTTGGCACAGTCCCTGCTTCACCACGCCTTGTCGTCGTCTCCACCATAGAATGGCATCCTCGGCAAGGTACATACTTGCGGTGGTGATCTTCGTGACATCGTCTCGAACTTGGAGGGCTTCAAAGTAGCGCTCGACGCACCATAGGAAATTATCTATCTCCTTTGCGTCCCTACTCCCATTGAATTTCGGCGGTTGAGGCACCTTGATCCTAGTTGATGCCTTCCTCAGTGTGGCACTCCCCGCCACTGCAGCTCTACACACCACAATTTGTTCTTCAAGCTCGTCGATTCGCTTTAAGAGGGGTAGGACTAGGGCTATCAGCCTCTCGTCCATCCTCTTGTCAAGCTTCTCTTCGAGTGAGCTTGCAAGAACGTTGAACGCACCTTGCGTCTCTCGCTTCACAAGGTCGTCCACCCCATTTTCTAACACCTTGACACGGTTTGAGACATCCTTTACCGTCTCACTGATTCCCTCAAGCGCCCCTTGGTGCTGCACCACAGCTTCCTCCAAGCGCGCAAGCCGAGAAGCAGTAGACTCCTTTGCCTTCTGAACAGTCCCACTAGTTGCTTCAACACTCGACATTTATGCAATGTATGGTCTTCGCAGGCGAACCTGCTCTGATACCACTTGTCACGCCTTGGTTTACTTTGACACTAGAAAACCAAGCTCGTGTGCCACTTAACTCGCAGTCCTTCGCAAGCTAAGTCAGGCAACCCCTTTGCAGCGGAATTTGATATGTGTTGTAGAGACTAAGTGTGGAATGTTACTTATATTACACTTGAATGCTTAGGAGGATTACAAGGGTTGAATACAATGCTTTGTGTGTGTGTGTTTGGTAGGATGGATGGCAAATGAAGCCCCTCATCCCTATTTATACTACTCCTATGGAATTATCTAGAATCGGAACCTTCTGGAATATTCTGGACATCACAACCCCAGAAACATCCGGAATGTTCCAGACACTACTACAAACATCTACCATATACAGAATGTTCTAGAACCTTCTAGAACATTCTAGACCCTTCTAGACCCTTCTAGACTCTTCTAGAATATTCTAGACCCTTCTAGACTCTTCTAGAATATTCCGGAATGATCTACACACTTCCGGAATCTTCTATGACTCTTTAGAATGTTCTAGACCCATCTAGAACTTTCCCGACTCCTCTAGACTTTTCTAGAAACTACTAGACTTTATCTACATCATTCTAGAGTGTTTCAAACCCAAAAAGGGGAAAGGGTGCGTCACATGTGTCCGGATGGTGCAACCCGTGACAAGCGGCTGGAAATCAAATCTTAATTTACCACAAGTGAAACATTAACATATATACGGCAAGATGAAAATAATTATGTCGGTTACTCACCTAGTCAGCTGAATCAGTTGCGAATTGGAAATCAGATTTCATTAAACAATTAATGAGTATAACAAAAACATACCTTGATTAACAGTATAAAATAATAAGATTTGATATTAACCTCCGGATTTTTATATCTTAATAATACTAGTTTTAAACCCGTGCAAATTGCACTGGTATGTTGTTTTAAACATTGTTATTAACATATATATAATATTGTGTTTTCTTTTTCATAATTAATGACATTAAATTTAAAATACTATATGTAATAATAAATAAATGTCTCATATACAACGTTTACAAAGTAAAAATGTATATATTTTTTATATGTTATATATATTGACTTTGTTGATAAATTTTAGAATGCTAAATTTGAGTCTAATCTTAAGAGTCAAGACCAATGCATCATGCATGTCTTATTTTTAAGAGTCATGTTTTGAGTCTAGCATAATTTTTTATATGTTATATATATTGACTTTGTTGATAAAGGGACATGTTTTTTTAGTCAGAAAGTTTTGCTCGAGACGAATTTATCCATCTCAATGTTAAAACGTGTAAAATATCAGCCGACATAAAAATATATGACAACTCTTTTAATTTTTCATATGCATTTTGCTTTTCTCTTATTCATTCCACGTCGGCATGTTTGACCCGTCTTAAAAATTTATTTTAATTCTGAAAATAATGATAATATTAGTGGAATAATCAACAGTTGATCATCAAATAAATATCAACATTATTCTTTGTCGTTGAAAGGATCTAAAATACATGAAAATAGTACATGGTTATATGTTTATTGTAGTCTACATATCGGGTACGAAATGAAAATTCACTTGTCCTCAATTCAAATGAAAATTTGACCCGTGCTTGTTTAATATGTAATTTCTGACTAATTCACCGTATGAAATGAAATCTTTTACTCATAAACATTTTAAAGAAAAATTTTGACCCGTGCATATTTAAAATGAAAATTTTGACCAGTGAAGATTGAAAATTTCACCCCCATACACGTTTAAAATGACATATTGTCTCCCACTTTGTGTAACATTACAATATGTAAAAAGTTTCTATAATTAATTGTCAAAGATAACATGTTTCTAGTGAGACCATATTTAACAAAACAATTCAGCTTTCGTGAAAACCGATCGGGCTGCCACTCACAAAATGGAAACGTCTCTCACTTGCCTCTTTGTGGAAGACAACCCGACCTGTTTTCTTTGAAAACGAATATACCCGTCTTAAATGAGGATTTGTGTTAACAAAATACATTTATCAATATTAATATTAATTATATTAAAAGTAGCTCATAATAAACAATAGTAGAACTTGACCAAAACTACTACCACTAAAAATCTATAATCCGGCAAGTTAGCCGTACTAAACTACTAATACGTAAGTGGCTTGGCCCATAAAACCATAGTATAGCTCTATCACACAAATACATAGCTACTCTGTATATAACTTGGCCAAATACCACTACTAAAAAACCCTATTCACACCTCATTTGTGTATCAATATCACTCCATCAAAAACTCTCTTACTCCATCTCTCCCTCACATCTCACTTTCGCTGTCACTTAATTAAAATCTCACCCGATCTACCATTTCACCTCTATGTCTCTCAACCTCCATAGCCCATTCTTTTGATCTCATGCAAGAAAAGATGATTATATAAGTATTTATCGTTATTTACCGTTTTAATGCACTTAAAATTATTTTCAAAACCATTTTTCAAAAAAATGCGCCTTTTTAATGCCATTTTCTTTCCCCAATTGGGTTTTTTTTCCTGTGTTTTTTTTGTTTGTTTTAGTTTTCTTCGATTTATACACATTTATTTAATTATTTAATTGGGTTGAACCTTAATTTAAATATTTATTCTTATAAGATATTTAAGTTTCTAGATCTATTGAATTTTTAATTGTGTTGAACCTTAATGTAATTTTTTATTCTTAAAATATATTTAAGTTTGTAAATCTAATGAATAGTATATTTTTAATGTCATTCTTGAATCTTCTTTGAAGCAAACACATTCCCCCCTTTTCATTTTTCGGTTTTTTAACTTTAAAATCATCTCACTTTTTATTTTTCGATATTAATTACAGTTGTAACTATTACTCGTAATAGCTAAAACCTTTTTTTAACTATTATTTTGTCCATTTATAATTTAAATTTAATTATTAAAGTTGGTGTAATTTAATAATAGACTATTCGGAGCCTTCATGAGATGATGTTATTAGCAAACATTTAATTAAATTGTAGAATAGAAAGTGGTCCCTTAAATTCAGCAAAGTCAAAAGTAGCTTTTTGACTTATTGACTTTCAACCACAGAGCGACAACTCAGCTCTGTGGTTGTTTTTATTAAATTAAGATATGAACAAAATAAGATTATGAATTCCTTTTCGCCCAGTCGAATAAAACTCTTGCTGATAACGTGTTATAATATGTAGAAAAGATAATAGTAGAGATGTATGTCTTTCTCATTAGCATACAAGAGTATATATAAGAGTTATTCAATAGGAAGATAAAGAGGTGAGTCTAAAATATACCTACATTATGAAAATCCATTTAATATATGTGGTTTATGGACATGCATATTAATAAATTTCATAACAATGCTAATATAATACAACGTTATTACACTCTGTAACAAGAATGTATGTCCTTTTCACTTTAACAAACTTTTTTTTTAAACACTTAAATTAACTTATTGAATTGATAAGCTCAATTCATATAGACTTTGAATTCAAAGCCAAGAAAGTCCAACATTAAAAGTTGTATAAATAACCGTGTTCAAACAAAGATTTAATCAATCGACAGAGAATAGCAACTAATTATACTGTTAATTGAGATAGAATATAATGAGTTTTTATATCCATCGCATCAGATGTTAATTAAATACACAAATTCTCATTTGTGACGGACACTATCCGTCGCAAGTTTAAGACGGATATCATATTCTCTCACAAAATACCCATCAAGGGTGAGTGGAGAAGCACATGTGGGGTGCCCACCTTGTCCCCTCTACCCATTTCCTCTCACAAAATACCCGTCGCAAGATCCGATCCGTCGCAAGCAAGACCTACTGAATTAAATAAGCCCAAACAACTATTGAATCAGTCTACCTTACAAATAACACAAATTCTCATTTGTGACGGACACTATCCGTCGCAAGCTTAAGACGGATACCATATTCTCTCACAAAATACCCATCAAGGGTGAGTGGAGAAGCACATGGGGGGTGCCCACCTTGTCCCCTCTACCCATTTCCTTTCACAAAATACCCGTCGCAAGATCCGATCCGTCGCAAGCAAGACCTACTGTACAAATAATGAACACTCATCTATTACGTAAGATCACAGGGTATTGGTAAATGAATAAGTCTTAAGACGTTAATTACCCTTCATAAATATACGACGGCTAAAATACTACCACATGATAGTAATTAAGAAATTTTTTTTGGCCATTTATAAGCAACTTGTCATATAATTTGATATTTATTTGACCCGTGTTTAAGTTAAGACGGTTATTACCAGTCTTAAATAACAATTTGTTTTTTTTTTATTGCACAAGAGGGGCTATGCCCCGAAACAATAATTAACTAAGTAGGAATAAAACGAGGGAAGGCCACTCCTAATAAATCATCGCGGAGTATAGGACGCAGATCATCCGATCCGGAGGACATTCAAAGTTCGTAGTAGCGTTCAGCATCATGACACCTATGTTGGCTAGCCAATCAGCTGCCCGATTAGCTTCTCTGAACACATGATCAAACTTGACAACCCACTCATACGAGTTCAACAGATTCTTGCACCGTTTAACGATAGGCTTCACACTATGTAACACCCGCAAATGTACCCTATTTTTATAGTAAAAATATTTTACAAATAATTTTCAGCGAAATTTAGTTTTAGTTTAGAATTAAATTTCCCGTGTCGAATTTAGAATTTCCGAGTTCGTATTTGGATATTACGCGAGATTTCAAGTGAATCCCGTCTTAAGACGTCTTTGACTTTTCTTGACTTTTTCCACTCACTCTCTACTTATACTAACCCTAACCTAATTCTTCCTCACAACTCAAACACTTTCTTCCTCACTAAGAAATCAACAAAACCTAGCTTCCATAATCTTTCCAACCTTAAAATCGTCATAACTCTTTCATTTCTCGCTCAAATTCACGTAAGTTTGTCTTATTCTTTCTCTCTCATCTTCCTCTATCCGTATTGGTAATAAAATTACCGTCTTTCTCGCTTTTCAAACTTTCTGTCTTTCTCAAGGTGAAGTATATTAATCTTTTATTAACTATTTGTAGGTGGTGACCTTCAAGATCCCGACAAAGACTACTTCTTGATTGAAGAGGACCTTGACGCGGAGTGAAGACGCAATAAGGTAACGGTGAAGGGTTACTCGATATCATTTACGTGTTTTACGTGTTTTCTATGTTAGAAATCGTAAGTAGATTATAATTAGTAAGCTTAGGGATGGTGTTTATGATGATACTTGTTGTTTGATGAGAATTCATATGAGAATTGATTATTTATGATAATAATCGGTAATTGTTAAATGTTGATCCTTAGTGAAATGATGATTTTCGAGTGATGTTGACCCCAGCCAGCCGACCAGCAGCCGGTCAGCCTACCGGCTGGAGCAGTGGCTGTATAGTTCTTGTGTTACGTAAGAATTTATGCATGAAGATGATCTCAGTCGGCCGACCGGCAGCCGGTCCGCCGACCGGCTGAGACATCCCTACTTTTCCTTGGTTTTTCTCTTATGCCTTTGGTCCCAGCCGGGTAGCCGGCAGCCGGTCCCCTTGACCGGCTGGGACACACTGATATTTCATGTTGGTTTTTCATATGACCAATGGTACCAGCCGGGTGGCCGGCAGCCGGTCCACCTGACCAGCTGGCACCTGCTGGAAGGTGTTTTAATTTCTGTTTTACGTTTTCGTTTATAATTTTTCCGATGGTTCATTTATCGTATAAATTTACGTAATGACTTTAAATATTAATGTTTTGAATATATGATACTTCATTCGCTTGTATCGCATGTTTTGTGACGGTTTTTGGTATGTCCCACTTTGAGTCGGTTTTACAAATGTTACGGTTTGAGCACTAATTTTCTATGTGCTTTGTACTCTCATTCCCTTGGCTACCTCCACGTTCGTAAGGCTGGAATGTCGGAACGGGGATGTATCCTACTGCTTAATTGTATGTGTTAGTGGGCATACGACGACGTTATTGGGAGGCGAACGCTTTGCGTTGATCGACCCGACCGTCAAATGTTGTGTATTTGCGAGGTGGTGTTATTTGCATGTAGCGTACCGCTTGTTATGAGGCTTGAGCTCTTTTCTGCCTCTTTCGTGAATTATATCGACCGAATTTGGGGTACTCGACGTCTTTGACTGAGCGAGTCTTGGATGCGAAATATTTATCGCATGTCGAACCGGAAAATGTGATTTCGGGAGTCTGGCCAGATTTAGACTAGGACCGTATTATTATCGTCGTTCTACCAGGAGGAAAATAGTCCACATATTCGAAATGAATTGAATCGTGTATGCGTTCAGGGAAATGCTTATCTCGTGGCTGCCTTTTAATCATACTTGCCATGTACACGGTGCTAGTGCGTTTCATTTACCGTGAGAGATGTCGTCAATGTATTGGTATGTTTTTATGAATGATTATATGATTGATCATCGCATGACTTGGCATGGTTTGTTTGTCGAGTCTCAATCTTATCAAACTTATACCGCTAACGGTGAGATGTAAGCCCTAGTGAGCGTATTCGGTTGCCTAAGAGTGTCTTCCCCGAGTCTTTGTATAACATGATGGATTCGGACTTGTATCTCATATGCTCTTATTATTATATATTGAATTTCCTATCTATCCTTATCGTATTTCACATGTATATCTATATATGAATGCTTCTAATTTTGTATTCCCTTTTACGTACGTTTAATGTGATAAGGCTAGGAGAACCCGGAATTACTCCCCACTGACTGTGGCGTTCATGTTTTTCATGGATGAACAGGTTGCTTGATTGGATGACATTTTTCTTGGTATTTTGGATTCGGGTGTGAGCTAGCGGGCGTTGTCCCTGGAAGATTTACCTCTAGACGTTATTTTAGCTAGTTGCTAATCACTTTGACATTGTCAACCTTTTGAGAGACTACGTCTCTTGTTGTAGTATATTTCGTACTTTGGTTTGTAATATTTGACACTCCTCGTATACTTCTTCTTGCATGTATAAAAGTTTTAAAAACATCGTATTTTTCCGCTATTTAATTCACATGCATGTTATGTTTTATTTCCGCATTCGCGAGGGTTGTCACAGTTGGTATCAGAGCTTTATCGCTCCCGACGCACACACGTGAACCCTAAACTTAAACTACTTGACCTTGAAATAATAATGAGAGATGGGTAGGAGTTAAGGACTTTACTTGGTAGTCTATTTGTTTATGCTAATTGATAGGAGTAACTTAATTTGTTTTTGTTTCTTATGAAGATGGTTAGACCACGAGTAGTAGAGAATGTCATGTTGGAAGCTCTCACGCAAGTGTTGAAAAATCAACAAGATGCGGCTTTAGCTCAAGCCAACCAAGTTCCCCCTCGTAGAGAAGATAACCATCAAGGAGGCTACGCATGGGTAGCAGGACAAATAGCTAAGAGTAAGATTATACCTTACGGTGGAGAACCGGACCCTACGGAGCTATCAGAATGGTTCCGTGAGATGGAGAAGCAGTTTGATCTATACTAAGTCTGTGAAGAGGACAAGGTGAGGATCGCAAAGCACTTCCTTGTAAGGGAAGTGGATAATTGGTGGGCTATTACTAGTGCCACCGCTACTCTTGAAGATGACTTCAACTGGGCTTGTTTTAAAGCTCTAGTGGAAGGTCGATTCTATCCTAAGGAGCTTAAGCAACAAAGGCTCAAGGAGTTCATCGACTTTAAGCAAGGTAACTTGTCAGCACAGGACTTCACTACGGAGTTCAACAAGCTCGCTCATTTTGCTCCGAGGCTTATCCGAGATGACGAGGACCGAGCTTTCTATTACCGCAACAAGCTGAGTGCCGTTCTTCAAAGTAAAGTGAGGAGGAATACTACTTCATTTGGGGATTTATATGATGATACTTTGTGGGCCGAGAATTCTATGAAGGCTATTAGGGATGAAGCTTTGATGAATAATCCCTCTCCTTCTTTCACTCCTAGGCCGAATGTATTTGGGAAGAGACCGTTTATTCCGTCTCCTTCTAACTCTTATGCTAACAAGAGGAGATTTAATCCTCCTTCAAATGCAAACACAAGAGCTCATGCTCCTTTCATTCCCCGAGCTACTTCTAATGTGGCTTATAGGCCTTATGCTCCTCAAGCTCAAGCTCAAGGTCGTCAATGTAACCGTTGTAGACAACCACATCACCCCGGTGTGGCATGTTTCAACCGACCTTATGTGTGCTTCTTTTGCCCAAAGGGTGGTCACCGTTATGATGATTGCCCCGATCGAAAGTTGCCCTCTCCTCCTGCTAAACCTAAGGGTTCTATCTTTGTTATGAGCCGTGCCGAAGCCGATGCTCATCCGGAGTTAATTACGGGTATGTTCTCAATCATAGAGCAACCGTGTCTTATTCTATTTGATACCGGTGCTTCTATGTCTTTTGTGTCTTCGACTTATGCTAATAAATTATCTATCAAGCCTACATCTAGTGAGGATACTCCCATATCCTTACCATCCGGAGATATCATCTCTTGTTCTACTCTTTATCCTAATGTCCTAATATCTATTGCGGGTTCTATCTTTCCCGCTAATCTCCTTAAGTTTTGTAACACCCGTAAATGTACCCTATTTTTATAGTGAAAATATTTTACGGATACTTTTCAGTGAATGATTGTTTTAATCGTAAATTTAATTTTCCGAGTCGAATTTAGAATTTCCGAGTTCGTATTTGGAATTTCCGCGAGATTCCATGTGAATCCCGTCTTAAGGCGAGTTTGACTTTTTGTTGACTTTTCCTTATACATACTCATACTCCACTTTTAACCTATTTCTTACTCAAACACAAACCAAAACCATTTCTTCTTCCTTAAGCAACCAAACCCTTGCCTCCATCCACTTTCCGATCTTTGAATCATCCTAGCTCATTCGTTACTTGCTAGAATTCGCGTAAGTTCGTCTCATTCTTCTCCCCTTACCTTCCTCTATCCGTATTGATATTAAAATCATCGTCTTTCTCGCTTTTCAAACTTTCCGTCTTTCTCAAGATGAATTTTATTCATCTTTTATGATCTATTTGTAGGTGGTGACCTCCAAGATCCCGGCAAAGACTACTTTCTAATTGAAGAGGAGCTTGACGAGTAGTGCAGACGCTTAAAGGTAACGGTGAAGGGTTACTCGATATCATTTACGTGTTTTATGTGATTTCTAGGATAGAAACCGCGTTTAGATTTTGGTTAGTAAACTTATGACTTGTATATTTGTTGATGGATGTTGTTTATTGAGTATTCATATGTGAAGTGATGAATTAGAATGATAATCGATAATTGATGAATGTTGAACATGGTTGAAACAAGGCATTTTCAAGTACTTTAGACCCCAGCCGGTCGACCGGCAGCCGGTCAGACCACCGGCTGTATATTATTGCACTTTTACGTAATTTTGGAAAGTGACTTGGGTCTCTGTCGGTCGACCGGCAGCCGGTCAGACCACCGGCTGAGACACTCCCCTTTCTTCCTTGTTTTTCAAAAGACCCTTTGGTCCCAGCCGGTTGACCAGCAGCCGGTCAGCCTGACCGGCTGGGAGACACTGATGTTTCAATGTGATTTTCGTATTTGACTCTTGGCCTGAGCCGGTAGACCGGCAGCCGGTCCACCTGACCGGCTGGCACCTGCTGAATGTTGTTTGTGATTTTTGTTTACGGTTTTCATTTATAATAATTCCGTTCGTTCGTTTATCGTATAATTTTACGTAGCGACTTATAATATTATTATTTTGAATATATGAGTTTTCATTCGCTTGTATCACATGTTTTGTGACGGTTTTTGGTATGTCCCACTTTGAGTCGGTTTTACATATGTTATGAATTTTAGCACTAATGATTTTGTGCTATGAACTCTCATTTCCCGGCTACACCCTTATACTCGTTAGACTGGAATGTCGGAGCGATGGGGTGTATCCTTGATGCTTGTATGCATGTTTAGTGGGGATATGACGACGTTGTTAGGAGGCGAACGCAATGCGTTGATCGACCCGACCGTCAAATGTTGTATACTTGCGAGGTGGTGTTATTGCATGTAGCGTACTAGCTTGACTTTTGACTATAGATCTCTTCCCGCCTCTTTCGTGTGGTTTAGCCGAATTTGGGTAAATCGACGTCTTTTATAGATCGAGTCTTGGATGTGGAACGTCTTACCACATGTCGAATCGTAACATGTCTTATTCCGAGAGTCTGGCCAGGTTTAGACTAGGACCGTATTATTATCGTCGTCCTACCGAGAGGATTAGAGTCTTGTGTGTACGAAACGTCTTATCGTACACGATTCCGGGAAACGTCTTATCCCGTGAACTTGGTTGTCTAGGTCATGAGTATACGAAACGTCTTATCGTATACGGTTCCGGAAAATGTCTTATTCCGTGAGCTTGCATTGGCTTGTCTTGCTATTGTACACGATGCTAGTGCGTTTCATTTACCGTGAGAGATGTCGTCATTGTGTCGGTGTGTTTGGATGGATGATTACATGAATTATTATATGATTGATCATTGAATGCCTTGGCATGGTTTGTTTGTCGAGTCTCAATCTTATCAAACTTATACCGCTAACGGTGAGATGTAAGCCCTAGTGAGCGTATTCAGTTGCCTAAGAGTGTCTTCCCCGAGTCTTTGAATCACATGATGGATTCGGATTTGTATTCTATATGCTCTTATCATTATTTATCGAATTGCCTATTTATTCTTATCGTATCTCACATGGATATTCATATATGCATGATTTTACTTTTGTATTTCCTGATATGTACGTTTAATGTGATATGGCTGGGAGAACCCGGAGTTACTCCCCACTAATTGTGGCGTTCATGTTTTTCATGAATGAACAGGTTGCTTGCATGGATGACTTTTTACTTATGCTATTTTGGGTTCGGGTGTGAGCTAGCGGGCGTTGTCCCTAAAAGATTCACCTCTAGTCGTTAATTAGCTAGTTTGCTAAACACTTGTTCTTTGTTAACATTTTGAGAGACTCCGTCTCTTTGTTGTATTCCGTACTTCGTTTGTAATGTTTTGACACACCTCGTATTTTCTACCTTGCATGTATAAAAGTTTTTAAAATACCGTATTTCTGCTATATAATTCACATGCTTGTATGTTTTATATTTCCGCATTCGCGAGGGTTGTCACAGTTGGTATCAGAGATTTATCGCTCCCGACGCACACACGTGAACCCTAAACTTAAACTACTTGACCTTGAAATAACAAATGAGAGATTGGGTAGAAGTTAAGGACTTTACTTGGTAGTCTATTTGTTTATGCTAATTGATAGGAATAACTTGATTTGTTTTTGTTTCTTATGAAGATGGTTAGACCACGACTAGTTGAGAATGTTATGTTGGAAGCTCTTACTCAAGTGCTGAAAAATCAGCAAGATGCAGCTTTAGCCCAAGCCAACAACCAAGTTCCCCCTAGAAGAGAAGATAACCATCAAGGTGGCTACGCATGGGTAGCTGGACAAATAGCAAGGAGTAAAATTGTACCATATGGTGGAGAACCGGACCCTACGGAGCTATCCGATTGGTTCCGGGAGATAGAGAAGCAGTTCGATCTATACCAAGTCCGCGAAGAGGACAAGGTGAGGATCGCAAAGCACTTCCTTGTTAGGGAAGCTGATAACTGGTGGGCTATCACAAGTGCCACCGCTGTTCTTGAAGAAGACTTCAACTGGGCTTGCTTTAAAGCTCTTGTGGAGGGTAGATTCTATCCTAAAGAGCTTAAGCAACAAAGGCTTAAAGAGTTCATTGACTTTAGACAAGGCAACTTGTCAGCTCAGGACTTCACTACGGAGTTCAATAAGCTTGCTCATTTCGCTCCAAGACTTATCCGAGATGATGAAGACCGTGCGTTCTATTACCGTAACAAGTTGAGTGTCGTTCTTCAAAGTAAGGTAAGGAGGAGCTCTACTTTTTTCGGGGAGCTGTATGATGATGCCCTTTGGGCGGAGAACTCAATGAAGGCTGTTAGAGATGAAGCGAAGATGAAGAATCTCTCTCCTTCCCCCTCTTTCAATCCAAGGTCAAACTTCAATGACAAAAGATCTCTCGCTCCTTCTTCTTCTAATGCCTATACTAACAAGAGGCGTTTCAATGCTCCCTCAAATTCCAGTGCAAGATCACTTGTTCCTTATCACCCTCAAGCTAACTCAAATGCGGCTCCTAGGCCCAATGCTTTCCCTCAAACTCAAGGACGAATTTGTGACGGTTGTAGGAGACCCGTTCATCCCGGAGTTGGATGCTTTGATAGGCCCATGTTTTGCTTTTTCTGCAAGAAGTCGGGTCACCACTTTCGTGATTGCCCCGACCGTCAGAATCCCGCACCCGGTGCCAAAGCTAAGGGATCCATCTTTGTACTCAGCCGAGCCGAAGCTAATGCTCACCCGGAGATCGTGACTGGTAGGTTCACTTCCTTAGATCAATTTCGTTTTCCTTTTCCGCCTTCATCTTTTCTATCAGGTCGTAGTTCTGGTATGATGCCTCCTAGCGTTCATAGTATCATGTCCGTCTTCCATAATCTCTTGTGAGGTAGTTTTCTCTTTAGCCAATGTAAGGAGTTAATGGGTGTGTTTTGGATGATGCACCAAATATGGTACCTACCCACCCTATGGAGCTAGATTCATGTTTAATTGACTATAAGGAATTGAGGATAAGTAGGTTGAACCTCTCTTGGTGATTTTAGACTTTGAATCTTGATATTGTAATATCACCTTGAGGATCGAATAGACCGTAATGATAGTTGTTGTTGTTAAGGATTATAGTGGTTGCTTTAAAGATTACTTAAGATTTTATTGTCCTTATATGTTGGACCCTAGCAAGAATGTTTACTTTATGAAATTTGGACTTGGTGACCAATCTCGAAGAATATTTTCATAAGCAAAGACCGATACATTTTGAGTTTTGATGGGCTAGATGATTTGATTAATTGACGTATCGCCATGTGTTTGGCAATATGTATGATTTGGGATTTGTACTCATTCGTTGCTCGAGGAATTGGGATTTGACTTTTGAGGATGAAAAAAGTCCATGTAAATTTAGGATTTTGAGTTTGAAGTAATTTGGGTCAAAGGATTTCATGGTAAGTCTCTTTTGCCTTGTGGTTGTTAGCAATCATGTTTCCCTAGATATGAAAATTTTTGTTGGTGATTTCTAATAAGAGTTTACATGGAACTAAGAAGATTAGATTTCGTAATGAATCTTTCTTGTGGATTGTTAGTTGTGGAGTCTAACGGGCTGATGGATTTAGGTAAATATATTGGATTTGAATAATTAGGATTTGTTACTCGAAGTTTCATGATTATGAAATATTTTTGTAGGATTCTGATGATTGAAAATGTTGAGGATAAATTGCACTCTCTTGAGGACTAGTTTACTCGTGGAGTTAGTGATGTCGAGCTGCGATCGACGTTTAAATGGTCATAGATAGAATATTGTATTGTGGTTCATTCCTCTCTTTTCTTTCAAATTGATCCTTACTCAATCCGCTACTCTTCAATCTTTCCCCTTTTTGGTCCTTTTTGCTCGTTGGCGTACCTCTTAGTATCGCGAATTGGGATTTCGATGTTCGAGTCGCTCTATGTTCGTGAAATGTCTTCTTATTTTGTCTTGTCTTAGAGAAAACTTTCAAATTTTCATATTATATTTCAAATTTAACTTTTAAAGAAATCTAAAGAAGGATTTTGCACCCTCGTTTTGGAGAAAATAGATTTCTTTTGCTTTTATACTTGGATTACGCGTTGGTTGGATGTTTGGACTTGTTATTGGAGACGTCTTGTGACTAGTCTTACACTTACTAACCCTTGTCTGATTTTCGATTTCACTATTTCAACATTGATTTGATTTTGATAACTAGAGTTCTCGTTCGCGACGGGCACTCTTGTGATTCGTAAATAAAGTTTCGCACTTATGAAAAATTTCCTTAAACCGTTTTCGAGAAGAACCTCGTTTCATAAATGTTTCTCTTGTAGAAGTTTTAGTATTAATTTTGAAAACCGATTCTTGTCCTTGATACGTTTATTTACTACTCTCAAGTTTCGAGGACGAAACTTTTTAAAAGGAGGGGTGATTGTAAGACCCGTAAATGTAACCTATTTTTATAGTGAAAATATTTTACGGATACTTTTCAGTGAATGATAGTTTTAATCGTAAATTTAATTTTCCGATTCGAATTTAGAATTTCCGAGTTCGTATTTGGAATTTCCACGAGATTCCATGTGAATCCCGTCTTAAGGCGAGTTTGACTTTTTGTTGACTTTTCCTTATACATACTCATACTCCACTTTTAACCTATTTCTTACTCAAACACAAACCAAAACCATTTCTTCTTCCTTAAGCAACCAAACCCTTGCCTCCATCCACTTTCCGATCTTTGAATCATCCTAGCTCATTCGTTACTTGCTAGAATTCACGTAAGTTCGTCTCATTCTTCTTCCCTTACCTTCTTCCTCTATCCGTATTGGTAATAAAATTACCGTCTTTCTCGCTTTTCAAACTTTCCGTCTTTCTCAAGATGAATTTTATTCATCTTTTATGGTCTATTTGTAGGTGGTGACCTCCAAGATCCCGAAAAAGACTATTACCTTATTGAAGAGGAGCTTGACGATTAGTAAAGACGCTTAAAGGTAACGGTGAAGGGTTACTCGATATCATTTACGTGTTTTATGTGATTTCTAGGATAGAAACCGTGTTTAGATTTTGGTTAGTAAACTTATGACTTGTATATTTGTTGATGGATGTTGTTTATTGAGTATTCATATGTGAAGTGATGAATTAGAATGATAATCGATAATTGATGAATGTTGAACATGGTTGAAACAAGGCATTTTCGAGTACTTTAGACCCCAGCCGGTCGACCGGCAGCCGGTCAGACCACCGGCTGGGGCACCTGCTGTATATTATTGCACTTTTACGTAATTTTGGAAAGTGACTTGGGTCTCTGCCGGTCGACCGGCAGCCGGTCAGACCACCGGCTGAGACACTCCCCTTTCTTCCTTGTTTTTCAAACGACCCTTTGGTCCCAGCCGGTTGTCCGGCAGCCGGTCAGCCTGACCGGCTGGGACACATTGATGTTTCAATGTGATTTTCGTATTTGACTCTTGGCCTAAGCCGGTAGACCGGCAGCCGGTCCACCTGACCGGCTGGCACCTGCTGAATGTTGTTTGTGATTTTTGTTTACGGTTTTCATTTATAATAATTCCGTTCGTTCGTTTATCGTATAATTTTACGTAGCGACTTATAATATTATTATTTTGAATATATGAGTTTTCATTCGCTTGTATCACATGTTTTGTGACGGTTTTTGGTATGTCCCACTTTGAGTCGGTTTTACATATGTTATGAATTTTAGCACTAATGAATTTGTGCTATGAACTCTCATTTCCCGGCTACACCCTTATACTCGTTAGACTGGAATGTCGGAGCGATGGGGTTTATCCTTGATGCTTGTATGCATGTTTAGTGGGGATATGACGACGTTGTTAGGAGGCAAACGCAATGCGTTGATCGACCCGACCGTCAAATGTTGTATAAATGCGAGGTGGTTTTATTGCTTGTAGCGTACTAGCTTGACTTTTGACTATAGATCTCTTTCCGCCTCTTTCGTGTGGTTTAGCCGAATTTGGGGTACTCGACGTCTTTGTATGATCGAGTCTTGGATGTGGAACGTCTTACCACATGTGGAATCAGAACATGTCTTATTCCGAGAGTCTGACCAGGTTTAGACTAGGACCGTATTATTATCGTCGTCCTACCGAGAGGATTAGAGTCTTGTGTGTACGAAACGTCTTATCGTACACGATTCCGGGAAACGTCTTATCGTATACGGTTCCGGAAAATGTCTTATTCCGTGAGCTTGCATTGGCTTGTCTTGCTATTGTACACGATGCTAGTGCGTTTCATTTACCGTGAGAGATGTCGTCATTGTGTCGGTGTGTTTGGATGGATGATTACATGAATGATTAAATGATTGATCATTGAATGACTTGGCATGGTTTGTTTGTCGAGTCTCAATCTTATCAAACTTATACCGCTAACGGTGAGATGTAAGCCCTAGTGAGCGTATTCGGTTGCCTAAGAGTGTCTTCCCCGAGTCTTTGAATCACATGATGGATTCGGATTTGTATTCTATATGCTCTTATCATTATTATCGAATTGCCTTTTATTCTTATCGTATCTCACATGGATATTCATATATGCATGATTTTACTTTTGTATTTTCTTATATGTACGTTTAATGTGATATGGCTGGGAGAACCCGGAGTTACTCCCCACTGATTGTGGCGTTCATGTTTTTCATGAATGAACAGGTTGCTTGCATGGATGGCTTTTTGCTTATGCTATTTTGGGTTTGGGTGTGAGCTAGCGGGCGTTTTCCCTGGAAGATTCACCTCTAGTCGTTAATTAGCTAGTTTGCTAAACACTTGTTCTTTGTTAACATTTTGAGAGACTCCGTCTCTTTGTTGTATTCCGTACTTCGTTTGTAATGTTTTGACACACCTCGTATTTTCTACCTTGCATGTATAAAAGTTTTTAAAATACCGTATTTCCGCTATATATAATTCACATGCTTGTATGTTTTATATTTCCGCATTCGCGAGGGTTGTCACAGTTTCCTCTAGGAGAGTTCGATATAATCCTAGGTATTTATTTGTTAGCATTGTACCATGCTAGGTTCGAGTGTCGTGATCAAAAGATTTATTTAAAGAGTCCTTTAGGAGTTAGAATAACCTATAAGGGATCTCATCCCCAAAAAGGTGTGTCTTTGATTTCCGCTATGAAATTGGTGAGTATGGTAAGAAAGGGTCACCAAGCATACTTGTGTATTGTGACTTCTTCAACTACCTCTTTGCCAAATATTGAAGATGTGCCTATAGTTCGTGAGTTCGTTGATGTATTCCCTGAAGATTTGCCCGGGATTCCTCCCGAGCGTGATGTTGAGTTCTCTATTGACCTTGTACCTGGTTCTGGACCCATAGCCAAAGCTCCTTACCGTATGGCTCCAACCGAGTTGAAAGAATTAAGGAAGCAACTAGATGATATGATTGAGAAGGGTTTTATTCGACTAAGTGCCTCGCCTGGGGGTGCTCCCGTTCTTTTTGTGAAGAAGAAAGGCGGATCTATGAGGCTTTGTATTGATTATCGTAAATTGAATCGGATTACAATCAAGAATAGGTATCCTTTGCCAAGAATTGAGGATTTGTTTGATCAACTAAAAGGTGCTTCTACTTTTTCCAAGATTGATTTGAGATCCGGTTATCACCAAATTCCTGTTCGTGATGCTGATATTCCGAAGACCGCTTTTAGTACAAGGTATAGTCATTATGAGTTCAAGGTGATGCCATTTGGATTGACGAATGCTCCCGCTATCTCAATGGACCAAATGAACCGTGTGACACCCTCGAATTTGCGGAAAGATAAACAAGTAATTTAAAAAAATAAAAGATGAGAATACGTTTTTAATAGGTTCACTTTAGTGAAAATCGGTAAATTTTAAAACCGGAACCTATCATTAAATATATTCATCATAACAAAGGTGTCTTAAAGAAAAAGGTTCATAAACAAAAGGAAATAATATTATACATAAGAATTATCCAAAACGGGAGACATATCTCCCGTATAAATACGGAAATAAAAGAGTGTATAATAATATACAATCCTAAGAACCGAATATAGGTCCAAGGTAAATACTTCGCTCGCTAGCTCGTCATGTACCCCAAAATATGCATCACCACCTGTTCGACCGCATTAAATATAAACACGGAAGCCACAGTCAGTGGGGAGTAACTCCGAGTTCTCCCAGCCACGAAATGTCGAGTTTAATAAAACATGAATAACATAAAGAGATGTATATGGAAAATACAAAACTTAACATATACGATATGCTTTTCATGTTATGAAACAAATAACTAACATATAACCTAACATATGAAGGTTAAGATACTCATGCAAACTATCATGTGAATCGGTTAACAAACTATACCACGAGGTAGGAAAGCTGGTATGCTAGCTCAGAGGTTACATTTAAAACATGGCCATGATACACTCAACCCTAATCATACAAGATATCATGTGAATCAGTTAACAACCGGTAATCCAAACTCTATCAACCTTAGCCGGCTTGCATCTCACCTTCTAAGATTCATAGAATCATACAAACATGAAAGACCCATACTTCTACAAACAGGCATAAGTTCTTAGTCCAGTCAATAGTCGACTTCTGTAACTCGAGGCTATACCACAAGGTAGGATAAACATCCTAGTCCTAGACTGATCAGACCTAGAGACAACAGCTAACCCATTTCCTGTCTCATGACCAAAAGTACATGAGAATCTCTACTAGGCGACCCCCTAAGCAGAGTTGGCTAGTACTTAAGCTGGCTCCATTCCCAAAGTGGAAGCAATTAGGCGCCATGCCCCAGCTTGGATATAAACCCACCAAGCCGGGAACACAAAAGCTATCAAGCTGTGAACTCCATATGCTCGTTAAAGATAGTAAGGCCTATCAATGTCCTGGTCCAAGGTGCTCATTTAGAATTAGAATGGTCAAGACGCCATATAATCATAATTCTCTATGAGTACTTAGTCAACACGACATATATCATACAATTAAACAGTCACGGGAAAAACTTCCTATCATGTGACTAATTGCATATAAATCACATTCCAATATCATATCGCCTCATATCTACTAAGGCTCATTCATTCATTCATTAAATAAAACCTTACGTGAAGACAAATCCCCGACCCGAGTCCCGCGACGGGTCATCAGTCAAAACGGGGCTGACTAGATCTTAGTTTGACCAAACCCGTTTGGTCAAACCGGCTAGAAACAGAGTCTTAGCCATTTAGGCTTGAACATAAGAACATCATATTCATTTAATGCTATTTTATTCTAATTTCTAACATGTGAATTATTAATTCTTACGAAACCCGCTTGACTTAAGGGATATCAAATTAAACTACAATCTCATGCTATAATTTCTAACATGTGAGAAATAATAATATGATGAAAACCGTTTAATTAAATAATTTACTTATTAAAATTTCCCACTTGCTAAATATTACAAAACATAATATAATAATAACAATAAACTCGAAAACCGTCACAAGCCCAAATGGGGCTCACGGTTTGGTTTGGCCGAAATTGAACCGGGCCTGGACTGGGCCCACGGGCCTAGTTTGGGCCGGTTTTGGTCATCATTTATAAAAATCGTTTCTTAATATTTCCCGCATGCTTAACATATTTAAAACCCGTTAAAACAACAACAAAACAATCAAGTATCGACACAAACCCAAAGACCAACCACGGACCAATCCAGACCGGGTCTGAACCGGCCTGGACCGGCCTGATATGGGCTGAACCGGCCTGGTTTGGGTCGGTTTTCAGCCACCCTACACGGCCAACACTAATCAACAACTCTAAATTATTTCTAACATGTTTTAATTAACAACCATCCATTTTAACAACCAATTCAACCATCATTCATACTAAAATCATGATTATGAACAAATCATCCAAATATGTCAAGAACACTAAACATGTTAAAAACTCATACAACATAATAATAATAACAACTTATCATGTTACTACTTAAAACCGTATATAATAAAAACATAACAAAAGCAATAAAAACATAATTAAAAGTATGTGACATTAATTCGTCGAGTAACTCGGAATCGTTACCTTAGCTAGCACAAAATCAAATAGCACCAAAATAAGACCTAAGAAACCCGTCTACTAATCTTCTTCTAAAATATACGAGTCACCAAACTCGTCTTCATAATCTTCTCATGGAGATGAAGAGCGGAGAGGAGACTCTAGAAATATAAATTAGGACGGATTTGAACAAGTAACGAAGGTTTTGTGACGATTTTGCTCAAGAACGATCAAGAACGATCAAGAACGATCAAGAACACGAAGAACAATTATGATTATATTAAAGAAGGTATTAATTAGATATTAAGTTGATTTATTGTAAAATGAAAAGATAGTTAGTGAGTAATGGGGGAGGGTGTGCCGTGTAATTATAGAGGAATAATGGAGTCGGGTTTTGAAATTGTTGTTACGGGATTGACTCGGGTTTTATAATTATATTATGTTAATTGTTTAGATATTATTAGATATTAAGTTAATTTAATCAAATATCTAGATATTATTTAGATATTATGTTATTGTAATCAAAAGAAAGAAAATATCAAATCCTAAGAGGAGGAGGAAAGAGGCGTGTGGAATAGGTAGAAGTCGGGTCTGTTTTTAAGCGATTAATTTTAAGTTGACAGATCGATAAATTACAAATATCTTAGATATTATTATTAGTTTAATCAAAAGATCAAAAGATCTAATATGAGTGGAAAAAGGTGACATGGGACGTGTGACTCATGCAAAAGTCGGGTTTCGGGTTTGTTTCGGGACTTAAGTTGACTCGGGAATAGTTAAATGACATTCGGGGTTAAACCGTAAAACCTTCTCTTTAATTCCGAATAAATTCAAAATAATTATATTAAATTATCATAAATTCAAATAAATTGTAATAAATTAAAATAAATAAATTATTATTTTTCAAATATAATTTCGGTCTTTCAAATTACGGGTTGTTACAATCACCCCTCCTTTTAAAAAGTTTCGTCCTCGAAACTTAGAAAGAGGAATGTGACATATATGTAGGTCTATTTCAAACCTTTTAAAAATATATTTGTAATAAAAATACAGGGTCTTATCAATGGGGCGGAAGGTTCTCGTCTGCAGTTAAGAAGATCGACGTCCCAAGTCAAAGACTTTAAAAGATACATTTTCGCATCAACAAATGAGAAAACTAGTTATCGAACGTCTCCAATAACAAGTCTCAACACTCCTTGACGGTAAAATACTTGAAATCATCAAACATTTCCAAAAGCTTTTAGTTCAAAAATTCTATAGTAAAGGTAATAACTCTACTATCTATTCCTAAAATTTCCAACTAAAGCTTCTAATAATCTATCTATAAAAGATGATATTCGATAGAAGGAACGGAATATTCGATAGAATAAATCGAATAGAAAGAGGGAAGAAAGAAGGAGATTTGAAAGTTTTCTCAAGGATAGAATCAAAATAAGTAGAAAATACTCGAACGTAGAGCGACTCGAACATCGAAATCACAACTCGTGATAATAGGAGGTACGCCCAAACGATTAAAAAGGACTAAAAAGGGAAAGGATTGAAAGGTAGCGGATTGACTAAGGATCAATTTGAGGGAAAAGAGAGGAATGAATCACAAAACTATCTTCTATCTATGACAATTCAAATGTCGATCGCAACTCGACAACACTAACTGTACAAGTAAACTAGTCCTCAAAAGAGGGCAATTATCCTCTACAATTTCAATCATCAGATTCCTACCAAAATATTTCATAAACATGACACATCAAGTAACAACTCCCAATTATTCAAATTCAATTAGAATCTTCTAAGGTCCATCGGTACGGTAAACTCCATAACTAATAACCCATGAAAGTTTCATTACGAACTCTAATCTTCTTAGCTCCATCAAAACTCTCTTTGGAAACCACCATCAAAATATTTATAATTAGGGAAACAAGTTCGCTAACAACCACAAGGTAAAAGAGGCTTACTATGAAATCCTTTGATCCAATTTATTCCAAAATTCCTTACCCTAAATTATTAATAATGAACTTTCTCATCCTCAAAAGTTGAATCACAAAACCTCTAAGAGATTAGTCACACAAATCTCATTTCACTTATCTTTTGCCAAACATAGGGCAATGCGACCGTAAATCAATTTATTTATCTCTTCCAAACTCTCAATACATCGGTTTTTGCTTATGACGATATTCCTCAAGTTGTGTCATCAAATCCTTAATTCCACAAAGTATTTATTCCCGTTAGGGTCCGTCATTTAAGGACAACAATTTCCCAAGTAACATTTAAAGACATCACTAAAATTCTTAACCACAACTACCAACGATCAATATGATTATTTCGATCCTCAAAACGATATTGCAACATTAAGCTTTCATAGTCTAAAACCACTAGGAGAGTTTCATCCTAATTTTATCCTCAAATCCTTATAATCATCTAAACATGAAACTAGCTTAATAGGATGGTTAGGTACCATATTCGAAACTTCTTCAAAACACACCATCTAAACCTTACGTTAGCTAATAAGAAAACTACCTCTTAAGAGAGTAGGGATAAAAGAACATGATACAAGGATCATTAGGAAGCGTCACTAAAGACTACGATAAGATGAAAAAGGCGAAGGCGAAAAAGCAAAACGAGGTTGATTTAAAGAAGTGAAACTACCAGACACTATCTCCGGGAGGGCATCAACTTCGGCTCGACGGAGTACATAGCTGGATCCTTTAGCTTTGGCACCGGTTGCGGAAGTCTGACGATGGGAACATTCACGAATGAGGTGTCCAGGCTTCTTGCAGAAAAAGCAAAAGAGGGGCCTATCATAGCATCCTACTCCGGGGTGAAAGGGTTTCCTACAACCGTCACAAAATCGACTTCGAGCTTGAGCTTGAGGGGGAGCATTGAAACATCTCTGGTTAGCATAGGCATTAGAGGAAGAGGGAGAGAAAGGTCTTTTGTCATGGAAGTTTGACCTTGGATTGAAAGAGGAAAAAGGAGATGGACTCTTCATCTTCGCCCCATCACTACAGGCCTTCATGGAGTCCTCGGCCCGAAGGGCATCGTCATACAATTCTCCGAAAGATGTAGAGCTCCTCCTTACTTTGCTTTGGAGCAAAGCACTTAGCTTATTACGATAGTAAAAAGCTCTATCTTCATCATCCTTGATGAGTCCTGGCGCAAAATGAGCAAGCCGGTTGAATTGAGTGGTGAAGTCTTGGGTCATCAAATCACCTTGCTTGAAATCGATGAATTCTCTGAGTCTTTGTTGCTTGAGCTTCATGGGGTAAAATCGATCCTCAACAAGAGACTTGAAACATTCCCACTCGAAATTGATTTCAAGAATAGCGGTGGGATTGGAAATAGACCACCAGTAGTCTGCTTCCCTTACCAGGAAGAACTGAGCAATCCTTACCTTGTCCTCTTCAAGGACTTGGTAATAGTCGAATTGGTTCTCCATTTCTCGAAACCATTCCGAGAGCTCGGTAGGGTCCGGCTCACCACCATAAGGCGTAATATTGCTCTCAGCAATTTAGCTAGCCACCCAAGCATAGCCTCCTTGGCAATTGTCTTCTCTATGAGGAGGGACCTGGTTGGCACTAACAACGATCTCTTCTACACGAGGTCCAACCATCTTCATAATAAATAAAACAAATTAAGTTACTCCTAACAATTAGCATGAACAAATAGACTACAACATAAATCCTAATCTACCCATCCTACCATTCTATCTCTCAAGTTTATTATTTTATTAAGGTCAAGTTATTTATACTAGGGTACACAAACGTGCGTCGGGAGCAAAAATGCTCTGATACCAACTGTGACACCCTCGAATTTGCGGAAAGATAAACTAGTAATTTAAATAAATAAAAGATGAGAATACGTTTTAATAGGTTCACTTTAGTGAAAATCGGTAAATTTTAAAACCGGAACCTAAATAAAATATATTCAACATAACAAAGGTGTCTTAAATAAAAAGGTTCATAACAAAAAGGAAATAATATTATACATAAGGAGTATCTAAAACGGGAGACATATCTCCCGTATAAATACGGAAATAAAAGAGTGTATAATATAATACAATCCTAAGAACCGAATATAGGTCCAAGGTAATACTTCACTCGCTAGCTCGTCAATGTACCCAAGTATGCATCACAAACCTGCCAACCGTATTAAATATAAACACGGAAGCCACAGTCAGTGGGGAGTAACTCCGAGTTCTTCCAGCCACGAAATGTCGAGTTTAATAAAACATGAATAACATAAAAGAGATGTATATGGAAAATACAAAGCTTTAACATATATGATATGCTTTTCATGTTATGAAACAAATAACTAACATATAACCTAGCATATGAAAGATAAGCTACTCATGCAAGCTATCATGTGAATCGGTTAACAACCTATACCACGAGGTAGGGAAGATAGTATTTCAGCTCAGAGGTTACATTTAAAACATGGCCTGGATACAACTCAACCCTAATCATATAAACTATCATGTGAATCAGTTAACAACCGGTAATCCAAACTCTATCAACCTTAGCCGGCTTGCATCTCACCTTCTAAGATTCATAGAATCATCAAACATGAAAGACCAATACTTCTAGAAACAGGCATAAGTTCTTAGTACAGTCAATAGTCGACTTCTGTAACTCGAGGCTATACCACAAGGTAGGAAAACATCCTAGTCCTAGACTGATCAGACCTAGCGACAACAGCTAACCCATTCTCTGTCTCATGACCAAAAGTACATGAGAAATCTCTACTAGGCGACCCCCTAAGCAGAGATGGCTAGTACTTAAGCTGGCTCCCTTCCCAAAGTGGAACTCTTAGGATGCCATGCCCCGACTTGGATATAAACCCACCAAGCCGGGACACAAAAGCTATCACGGTGAACATATACTCGTTAAAGACAGTAAGGCCTATCAATGTCATGGTCCAAGATACTCATTTAGAATTAGAATGGTCAAGACGCCATATACTCATAATTCTCTATGGGTACTTAGTCAACACGACATATATCATACAATTAACAGCCACGGGAAAACTTCCTATCATGTGACTAATTGCATAATAAATCATATTCAAATATCATATCGCCTCATATCTACTAAGGCTCATTCATTCATTCATTAAATAAAACCTTACCTGAAGACAAATCCCCGACCCGAGTCCCGCGACGGATCATCAGTCAAAACGGGGCTGACTAGATCGTAGTTTGACCAAACCCGTTTGGTCAAACCGGCTAGAAACAGAGTCTTAGCCATTTAGGCTTGCACATAAGAACATCATATTCATTTCATGCCATTTTCTTATAATTTCTAACATATGAATTATAAATTCTTACGAAACCCGCTTGACTTAAGGAATATCAAATTAAACTATAATCTCATGCTATAATTTCTAACATGTGAGAAATAATAATATTATGAAAAACCGTTTAGTTAAATAATTTACTTATTAAAATTTCCCACTTGCTAAATATTACAAAACATGATATAATAATAACGATAAACCCAAAAACCGTCACAAGTCCAAGGAGGACTCACGGGTCATGGCTGGACCGGATTGAACCGGGCCTGGACTGGGCCCACGGGCTGGTTTGGGCCGGTTTTGGTCAATATTTCTAAAACCGTTTCTTAATATTTTCCCGCATGCTTAACATATTTAAAACCCGTCAAAACAACAACTAAACAATCAAGTATCGACACAACCCAAAAGCCAACTCACGGACCAACCCAGACCGGACCTGGACCGGGCCTGAACCGGCCTGAACCGGCCTGGTTTGGGTCGGTTTTCCCAGCCACCTTACACGGCCACCACACACAACAACACCAAATTATTTCTAACATGTTATAATTAACAACCATCCATTTTAACAACCAATTCAACCATCATTCATACAAAAATTATGATTATGAACAAATCATCCAAATATGTCAAGAACACTAAACATGTTAAAAATTCATACAACATAATAATAATAACTACTTATCATGTTACTACTTAAAACCGTAAATAACAATAACATAAACAAAAACAAAAGTATGTAACATTAATTCGTCGAGTAACTCGGAATCGTTACCTTAGCTAGCACAAAATCAAGTAGCACCAAAATAAGAACTAAAAACCCGTCAACTAATCTTCTTCTAAAATATACGAGTTACCAAACTCGTCTTCATAATTTTCTCCTATAAGAAATGACAAGAATAACATTATTAGAATTAGAACTTGATTTCAACAATTAAAGTGTTGAAAACGATTTTGTCGGAATTGAAAATAAAACGTACATGGAGATGAAGACCGGAGAAGAGACTCTAGAAATATAAGTTAGGACGGATTTGAACAAGTAACGAAGGTTTTGTGACGATTTTGCTCAAGAACGATCAAGAACGCTCAAGAACACCAAGAACGATTTGATTATATTAAAGAAGGTATTAAATAGATATTAAGTTGATTTAATGTAAAATGAAAAGATAATTAGTGAGTAATGGGGGAGGGTGTGCCGTGTAATTATAGAGGAATAATGGAGTCGGGTTTTGAAATTGTTGTTACGGGATTGACTCGGGTTTTATAATTATATTATGTTAATTGTTTAGATATTATTAGATATTAAGTTAATTTAATTAAATATCTAGATATTATTTAGATATTATGTTATTGTAATCAAAAGAAAGAAAATATCAAATCCTAAGAGGAGGAGGAAAGAGGCGTGTGGAATAGGTAGAAGTCGGGTCTGTTTTTAAGCGATTAATTTTAAGTTGACAGATCGATAAATTACAAATATCTTAGATATTATTATTAGTTTAATCAAAAGATCAAAAGATCTAATATGAGTGGAAAAAGGTGACATGGGGCGTGTGACTCATGCAAAAGTCGGGTTTCGGGTTTGTTTCGGGACTTAAGTTGACTCGGGAATAGTTAAATGACATTCGGGGTTAAACCGTAAAACCTTCTCTTTAATTCCGAATAAATTCAAAATAATTATATTAAATTATCATAAATTCAAATAAATTGTAATAAATTAAAATAAATTAAATTTATTATTTTTCAAATATAATTTCGGTCTTTCAAATTACGGGGTTGTTACATCATGCAACATGCCTAAATCATTCGCAGCCAGCAAAATATCGCCAACATATAGGACTAAAATAACAAATCTACTCCCATTGATCTTAATGTAGATACACCGATCGACGGTAATCTCTACGAACCCATATGACGTGATGGTATCATTAAACTTTAAATACCATTGTCTGGAATCTTATTTTAGCTGATATATCGACTTCCTCAGCCAACACACCTTATCTTCATTGCCCAGGGATGCAAATACCTCAGTTTGGTCCATATATATTTCTTCCTCAAGCTCACAATTTAGAAAGGCGGTCTTTACATCCATTTGGTGAAGCTCTAGATCATAATGAGCTACCAAAGTCAAAACAATTCTTAAAGAATATTTCTTTGAAACATGAGAGAAAGTTTCTTTATAGTCAACATCATCCTTCTGAGTGAAACCTTTGGCAACAAGTCCAGCCTTATACCTTTCAATGTTACCTTTATAGTCCTTTTTTGTCTTATAGACCCATTTCGACCCAACGGCCTTATAACCCTCAGGCAACACTACTAAGTCTCATACTTTATTGCCATCCATAGATTTTATCTCCTCTTTCATGGCAATTAACCATTTTTCAGAATTATCGCTTTTCATGGCCTTATGGAATGAAACTGGATCCTCATTAATGCTCAAGTCTTATTCAACCTCAATGTTATATGTCTCGTAGTCATCACTAATGGTTAATCTTATTTCTCTTAAAGATCGCCTTAATTGTCACAGGTTACCTTGGCTATTCACATGACATATTATTCTCCCCTTGAAATGTGACTTGATCATCATTGTTATTTTCATTTTGTGGGTGATGCACCTCATTTCGTTGTTGTTCCATTATGTCATTTGATTCTGACATCATAATTGTTACAACAACTTTATGTGCAACTTCAGTGGAAGGAACTTCAACCTGAATTTCTTTAATGTCCACTTTTCGTGGTTCAATGCTCCCACTAATTTGACCATTCTCTATTAATCTAGAGTTTCTAGTCTCTACTATTTTCGTACTGTGATAAGGGCAGTAAAATGTATACCACTGAATGTCCAAGGATCTAGCTTCTTTTTATTTGGGTTATACAACCTTACTTCTGCTGGGCAACCCCAAACTCGAAGTTGTCTAAAACACATCCTTCCCGTCTATAGTTCATAAGTAGTCTTAAGAACTGCTTTACTAGGAACCCGATTGAAAACATAGGTCGCAGTCTTTGATGCGTAGATCCATAATGAATGAGGTAAAGAAAAATAACTTAACATGCTCCTAACCATTTCAAGTAAAGTATGGTTCCGCCTTTCAGCAACACTGTTCTGCTGAGATGTACCGGGCATTGTATACTGTGCACAAATACCCCTACTTTTAAGTATTTTTGCTAACGGACCAGGGCATTGTCCATTTTCAGTAAACCTTCCATAAAACTCACCACCTCTGTCAGACCTCACAATTTTAACTTTGTTTTCTAGCTGCCTTTCCACCTCATTTATGAATCTCATGGACATCCACGGAATGAGCCTTTTCATGCAACATATAAGTGAAACCATACCGCAATAAATCGTCTATAAAGGTGATAAAAAACTTTTCACCACTCCAAAATGGAATGTCAAAAGGCTCCCAAATGTCAGAGTGTATAATCTCTAAAAGTCGAGAGCTTCTTCTAGCTGGTTTCTTTACTGTATGTTTAGTTTCTTACCTTTAATGTAGTTTATACACACATCTAAGTCACAAAAATCCAATTGAGGTATAATTTCATCTTTTACCAACCTCGTTAACCGTTCTTTGGATATGTGACCTAGCCTTTGATGCCACAAGTAAGTTGATTGTTCATTCGATGCACTACGTTAAATACCTTGAGTCTCAACATAAAATAGGGAATCACAAAATTTTACATCGAGATTGAACCAATAAAGTGAATCAATCAAAGTAACAGTACCATAAAAGTATTCATTACGGTACAAAGAAAATGCACCATATCCAAACTTGAAATTAAAACCTAAATTATCCAATCTACTTAATGATACAAGATTTCGAGCACAATCAGGTACATAAAGATAATCTATAAGATCTATATGACAACCAATGTCTAAGATTAATCTGTAAGTCCCTATACCTTCAATACGTGCCTTCATCTTGTTTCTCATGGATACAAACTGTTCAGCTCCTCTAATGGGCCGGATCATATGATATCCTTGTTTAATGTGAGAAACATGAGTACTTGCACCAGAATCTAACCACCAAGTATTATTGGGTACTTCTATAAGATTTGATTCAAAGCAAACAAAACTATAATGTCTACCTTTCTTTTCAAACCATGCCTTTCTTTTAGGACAATCCTTCTTGAAGTGTTCCATTTTCTTGCAAAAATGGCACTTCTTTGAGACCAGCCAAACCTTTGCTGCCAGGTTAGACATGGGTGTCACATGATCATGAATCGGCTGAGACTAGCCAAACCTTTGAGTTGTCAACTCACCCATTAGGCTACTAACAATTGACTTGTCAACTAAATATGACTATGAACACTCCTTTAATTTAATCATGAATTCCCTTGCTTTCTCTGTCTTAGGCATATATGGTTTGATGTTATCGGCCATTGTCATCCTCATAAGGTTTAAACCCAGCCTGTTAGATCGCTCACAAGCCTGATAATGAGCCTTTTCGACTTCGGAGCTATCAATTGTAATGTCTGCGGGCTCCTTATTAAGAAGCATGACAATGTCCAATGCCATTATTCCCAATGTGAACCGGATTTTCTCAGACCATTCATCATAATTCAGCCCATTAAACTTTACGAAAGAGTCAGCGGAAGCAAACAAATTTGGAGAAGCTGCAAACATTTATAAATGTTTACCCATTAATGCTTTGAAAATACTATCATATAGATTCAAATAGTATAATATAAACTTTTATACATGTATTTAAATGACCTTTGTGAAACACTTAAACACAAGTAACCATCATTGATGTTAATATAAACTTTAACAATTAATTATAACACAAATTAGCCAAATAAGAATGCTATCTTTGGATATACACACTATTAGACCCAATTCATGAATAATTAATCCCTTCATATCATCAACACTATATTTAATGACCCACCTTTGGGTAGTCTCTCAAAATATAGATGACAAAACTAATTGATCAATCGAACTATAATGTCATTTTAACATCTCTTTAATCATGATCAATTGATAACTTTTATTTCAAAAATGTCTAAAATAGAATATAACAAGGCCACTTTGGTGACCAACATGTCATATACAATTAAGACATTTACATTATATGAGTAAAACTATCCTTACATGTATTAATATTTCATAATACAAATTACCCATTACTTTAACATGTAACATTATGTTGTCTATCTTTCATGTGTATTTGTATTCTGTTAACAATCACACTACTTAAAAAACAATGTAGACCTTATATACATTAGAAAACATTAGGTAAATATGCAAGGATTGGCAAAACAGAATGAACCATTAATTCACTAAAGGCAATTGACAAACAAAAAAAATCATGACATGGACACATGGTCCTCGGAATACCCTAACAGAAATTCCACTGCCCCAACATACTTCATCATATTAACCACTTAACGGAACGAAGCGCAAAAACGGAGGATACCACAGTCAATTAATACATAGGTTTGTTATCTCCACTTATCAGTCATCGACATACAAGATACACGTATCTAATCGATGCAAAGAAAACACGTAATGAAGTAGTGCACTATCATATTTGCAGTAAGTCAAAGTTAGTGAACATTATAAATGTACCTGATATACATCACTGAAGAGTTAAGAACGATTTACACCTAAGAGGGGGAGGGGGTGAATTAGGTGTACTTTTAAAAATTTCTATTTAACTTGCTTATTTGATAACACAAGTAAGAACAATTAAATACAAGACTTGAGAAGCTTAATTGAATTTAAGTTAACAAGAAGTACAGCAGGTCTAAGTCACAGTATGAAGAACTATG
Source organism: Heliosperma pusillum (assembly GCA_022085475.1). Lineage (NCBI taxonomy): Eukaryota > Viridiplantae > Streptophyta > Magnoliopsida > Caryophyllales > Caryophyllaceae > Heliosperma > Heliosperma pusillum. The sequence goes on from JAIUZE010004049.1 coordinate 47,976, forward strand.
ACACAGACAAGGCAGCGAGATATGCAGTACGTCACAGTATGGAAGACTGTGGCGCATACATAATAACGAGATGAGTAGTAAGTAAATAATAAGCAGCGGAATGTGAAAGTAAATGAACAAACAAGACGATGTTTTTAAATTGGTTCAGCTTCTACTCCGAAGCCTACGTCCAATGTTATTTTATTGCTTGTTTAGAAATTTACTCAAACTTACTAAACCCCTTACAATGAAAATAACTCGCCAACCAACCCCGGTTGCACTCAAACTTAAAGCTACTCCGCTTCAAGAGTTTTTGTGTTCTATCTCACAGGTTTACAGAGTCTTGAATCTCAATCGTTCACTTAATGAACATGAAGATCACAATTAAGACTTAAACACGAGATCATGGAACAAACTTAGATGTCACAGTGCAGCGAACTGATACATGGAGAATTACAGCTCTTTTGAAAAAAACGATTGAAGACTTTAAACTTTAAAACGATTTTGCAAACACTTGAAAACAAAGCTTTAAACTCAGAAATTATTTGCAAAGTTTCTTAATAAATGCTCTTGAAAGTCTTGGTGTTGAATGAGAAATGAGGAGGCTATTTATAGAAGAAGATGTGTGTGAAGAAGGAACCCAACACACCATCTTCTCTTTTTTTATTCAATAGATAATATGATGAAGAATCATTTCAAAATCTCATTAGTAAAATCAGATTTGTGAGGCTCAAGGGAGCTGTCCATTTTTCAGAAAAGAAGAAGTGTGTTTCCATAATTGTTATGGGAACCATAAATTACTTGTGACCATTGGTTAATAACCAAGTGACCATTGGTTAATAACCAAGTGAACTTGGTTATTAACCAAGTGTACTTAGCTTCTCAATTAAGCAAACTTTTCTCTTTCAAACTTGTAATTTGTTTCTTTGAAAATCAGAAATCATTTAGAAAGATATAGTTGAGTATTTTGACAAATAAACCCATTCGAAAATTTCTCCTTTCGTTGTATCAGAAACACAGTGCCACAGTGACGTGCACTGTTGCATGGTTTTGCAGCCACTTGACAAACTAAGAATGTTACACTACTTCGTTTACAACATTCGACTTAGGCTATGACTTTCTTCATCTTTGATCATCCTTGCACCATCCTTGAGAAATAATTGAGAGCTTCAAATGCTATAAATCATAACTAAGAAGCAAACCATTAAATGACAATGAAACTTGGCATCATCAACCAAGTATGGTTCTAACAAATTCCCCCTTTGATGATGGCAAGTTTTAATAATGTGTGAAGTTCCCCCTTAGCCCATGATTAGTCGGTTGTTAAGCATTTAACATAAGACATAATAAAACTTGATCATGATATGAAAGGTTCAATCTACATTAGCCTAATTAGAACATCTAATCATGAAGCAAAACATGTTACGGTGAACGTTAGCCTAAGAGTTAAAGGATCACACACTTACACAGTCATAATACTTCCCCCTCTTGACATCATCAAAAGAAGAACAAACACAATTGATGCACATAGTTGACATAGTTTAACAACAAACAAAGTATATGTTCCAAGGGCAAAAATAAGTATGGTTTGCATAAGAGTTTCAGAAACATCAAGCCAACATGGATTAAGGTAAAGAATATTGAGGCTATGAAGGGTTTTGGGGTTAACAATAGCTGAAAGGATACCAGATGCAACACTCAGTTGTACTGTGACATATAGCTGAATTAGCTCGGTTATAAGTACATATGTCAAATTTTCTTGAGTAGATTCATCCAACCGTGAATAATGACAACATTTTTGAGTTACAACATCTTTGTAGGTGTACTTACTTAGTGTCTTCATGGATTTATTCGTCATGCACAACCCCAACATTTGAATTATTTTCCTCAATCGAATCCATGACCACCTTAGAACCCGTCCTCAATCATTTTTTTTTATTACTCCACTTTCTTTTTAAAGTCTCAACTTCCACTTCATTTTTCTTTTTTTCTTTTTTCTTTTTTTTTTGCTCACAAACCCACTTTCTTTTCATTTTCAGTTTGTGATACAGTGGTCATGACTGTGGCAGATGTGGAAGGACATGCTACATTGGGTTTTGAGAATTTGGTATTTGAACAAATGTATCTCCCAATTTTTGGATGTGGCAGCGGTTTGAGAGGGTTAATCTTGTGATAAGTGATAAGAGTGATGTGATATAAGTGTGTTGAGTGGCTTAATGCAAAATCAACTTAAGTGCAAACATACTTATTCATATTTTTGGACCATACTTTTGCATGTAGTAAACTAATCTACAACTAAAATAATCATATGAATGTTCTCAACTCTAGTCAATCATTTAGGAAAATAAAATAACTAGAATCACATGCAATCCAATAAACCAATTTCCAACCGAAGTTTTACGAATTGTTCTCTTTCTAACGGTTTTGTAAAAATGTCCGCAATTTGATTTTCGGTTCTACAAAAGCTAAGACAAATATTTCCTTTCTCAACTTGATCACGCAAAAAATGATGTCTTATCTCAATATGTTTAGTTCGTGAATGTTGTATGGGATTCTTTGAGATGTTAATTGCACTAGTATTATCACAAAAGATAGGAGTTGTGTCGAAAATAATACCGTAGTCATGCAATTGTTGTCGTACCCAAAGAATTTGCGTGCAACAGAGCGCTGCACTGATGTATTCACTTTCAGCCGTGGATAGAGCAACGGTATTTTGCTTCTTGGAGGCCCATGAGATGAGGCAAGGACCCAAGAAAGTGGCAATACCCGAAGTGCTCTTCCTATCCACCACACTACCCGCGTAGTCCGCATCGGAAAAACCTACAAGATCAAGATCATAATAAGATGGATACCAAAGACATAGGTTTTGTGTTCCAACCAAGTACCTAAAAATCCTTTTAACGGCTTTGAAATGTGATTCCTTAGGACTTGATTGGAAGCGGGCACATAAGCATACACTAAATTGTATGTCGGGTCGACTAGCGGTTAAATAAAGTAATGAACCAATCATACCTCGATACACGGTTTCACTAACACTCTTACCATTTTCGTCTTTGTCGAGTTTGATGTTAGAAACCATAGGTGTAGCATAAGGTTTAGCATTAGTCAACCCAAACTTACTTAGCATTTCTTTCAAATACTTTTGTTGATGGATCATTATTCCCTTTTCACTTTGCTTGATTTGAAGACCAAGGAAAAATCCAAGCTCTCCCATCATGCTCATTTCAAACTCAGATTTCATTAGATCCGAAAAGTATTTATAAAGAACGTCATTTGTTGCACCAAAAATAATGTCATCGACATATACTTGAACAAGCAACAGTTCATCACACTGTGACTTAATAAACAATGTTTTATCAACCGAACCACGTAAAAAACCATTTTCTAATAGAAACTTTGAAAGCCTATCATACCAAGCTCTAGGAGCCTGTTTTAAACCATAAAGTGCTTTGTCAAGTTTGAAAACGTGGTTAGGAGATTCATTGTCTAAAAAGCCCGGTGGTTGTTCGACAAAAACTTCTTCCTCAAGATAGCCATTTAGGAAAGCGGTTTTTACATCCATTTGAAAAAGTTTTATGCCAACATGAGATGCAAAAGCTATAAGCATTCGTATGGCTTCAAGCCTAGCTACCGGTGCATAGGTTTCATCATAATCAATTCCTTCTTGTTGGTTAAAACCTTGCACCACTAGTCTAGCTTTATTCCTTACGATTTCTCCGGAATCATCAAGCTTATTGCGAAAGACCCATCTCGTACCAATTACAGTACGATGAGAGGGCCTAGGGACAAGGTGCCATACCTTGTTTCTTTCGAATTGGTTTAATTCTTCTTGCATTGCTGTCACCCAGTATGTATCAGTGAGAGCTACTGTGACATTGGCAGGTTCAATTTGAGAGAGGAATGCATTGAAGGCACAAAAGTTTTGGAGCGAGGATCTGGTTTTCATTCCAGAGTTTAGATCACTTGTTAGATTTGAGAGAGGGTGGGAACTTTGATGTTTCCATTTTTTTAGGACAAGAGTGTTTGAGGCTTCGTTTGGTTCTGGTGTCACAGTGGGCGTCACTGTTGCATCAGGGTTATTTTGTGAGGGTGAATGTGGATCACTTTCTGTTTGAGTGGGCTGCTCATTTGCATCCTCATTCCCCCTGGATGAGCTAGCATCATTTTGAGCTGAGTGAAGATTAGTTCCCCCTGAATTTTGGCCAGCTTCATCATGCAACAGTGGCTCCGATTGTTGCACAGCCTCATCAACTACTTGATCCATATTATGACGTATCATCCCAATTTCGAAATCATCATCCTCCTCTTCTTCGTCAACCTGTTCATTTGAGACAAAGAGACTAGATTCGTCAAATATTACATGAACGCTTTCTTCCATTTTCATAGTTCTCTTATTGTAAACTTTATAAGCTTTACTATGGTCCGAGTAGCCAACAAAAACTCCTTCATCACTACGAGCATCAAATTTGCCAAGGTTATCTTTACCATTATTGTGAATGAAGCATTTACTACCAAAGCATTTTAAATGTGAGATGTTAGGTTTTCTACCTCGTAATAACTCATAAGGGGTTTTGTTAATGATTTTTCTTATCATGACTCGATTGTAGATGTAACAAGAAGTGTTAACGGCTTCGGCCCAAAAGTTTCTTGGCACTTTATAACTAATAAGCATGGTCCTAGCCATATTTTCAAGAGTTCGGTTCATTCGTTCCACAACCCCGTTTTGTTGGGGAGTTCTTCTGGTCGAAAAGTTATGACTAACACCATGTTCATCACAATAATCCTCAAATGATGAATTTTTAAATTCGGTTCCATGGTCGGATCTCAAAGCGACAAGTTTCAAACCAAATTTATTTTGGACCTTTTTCACCCAAATTAAAAATTCATCAAATGCTTGATCTTTAGAACTTAAGAAAAGTAGCCAAACATATCTTGAAAAATCATCCACAATGACACAAATATAGCGACTTCCACCTCTACTTACAATGTGCATGGGTCCACATAAATCAATGTGAATAAGCTCAAGAGGACGAGAAGTGCTAACAAACTTTTTGGATTTAAAGGAGCATTTAACTTGTTTTCCCTTAACACAATCATCACATAGTGATTTAAAATCAAATTTTATGTTAGGAATGCCATCTACTAGATCAAGTTTCTTGAGAGTGTTTAGTGTTCTAGCATTAACATGGCCTAATCGTTTATGCCAAAGCCAAGGGTCATTCTTTTGGACACTCATGCATGATAGGGTTTGACCGGACAATGAACATAGATTAGTCATGTAAACATCTTTAACACGTTTTCCTTCAAGAACGAGTTCTCTAGTTTTTCCATCAAGAATTCTACATTCACTAGCATGAAATTCAACAATATTACCACGATCACATAATTGTGAGATGCTTAAGAGATTGTGTTTCAAACCTTTGACAAGCAACACTTTGTCGACACATAGTGACTTTGACTTACCAACTTTTCCAATACCAATGATTTCACCTCTTTTGTTGTCACCGAAAGTCACCATGCCACCATCGTAGGCTTCTAGCGAGAGGAATTGGGTTTCATTTCCCGTCATGTGACGAGAGCATCCACTGTCTAAGTACCAATTGTTGCTGCCCCTCACTAATGCCTATAAAAGATCAAACATTTAGTTTAGGAACCCAAATAAATTTGGGTCCCTTCTTGAGACTTGTTTGCTTTACTAAGTCTTTCTTAATCCAAATTTGTTTAGTCACTTTAGTGCTCTTTTCAAGGTCAAGGACTCTCTTTTCACAACCATTAAACACATGACCCGTCTTGCCACAATAGTTACAAATAATATATTCAGGAAGGCCAGCATATTTTCTTTTTCGAAAATCAGTCTTGCTTGGGTCTCGGTTTCGAATGCAACAGTGAGTGTTACTGTTGCGCTTGAAACCAAGTCCAACAATCTTCTCAAGCTTTTCGTATTCTTGTGATTGTTTTAAAAGAAATTCTAAAACATTCTGGCTTCCTTCCCACTTTTGATAAAACAATTTAGCCTCGGCTAATTCTTTTTGTAAGATTTCAATTTGAGCAAGAAGGTCATCGTTTGATTTTTGTGCATGTTCTAAAGCACTTTTCACATGACTTGACTCATCATTTAATATTTCAGAAATTTGCACAAGATCTTCTTTTCGACTTTCACATGTTGTTAGATCAATTAGAAGTTGGTCTCGTTCCATGGTTAAAGAGGACACATGTTTAGTGAGGGACTCGATTTCCTTGTTAGACTCATATGACACAGTGGCTGTATCTGTGACATGTAGCAGTTCAGCTTTTTTACTCAAAATCAGATTTTGTTTTTTAAGCCTTTTGATTTCTTTCTCGAGACAAGATGATGAACCGGCTTGTTTAACTTCTTTTAGACACTCTTTTAAATTGATATTTTCCTCGGCTATGTCCTCTATTTCAATTTGCATAGCATCTAGCTTATTGTTTTGGACACGACACTTATCAAAAAATTGGTCTAAAAGAAGACAAACTTTGTCTTTAGAGAAAGATCGAACCTTTTTCTTGAGATCATTTACCTCATTGTCGGAATCTGAATCGAGATCAACAGAGTGAGCCATAAGACATTTGATTGATTCTTTCTTTGATGACTTTGGAACATCTTTATTGAGATGAGAGGAAAGACACAACTTGGCATCTAATTCTTCCTCAAGGACATCGTCCTCCTCGGAATCAGACATGCCCCAAATAGCCGACATAACTTTGCTTTTGCATTGACTTTTGGCAAAGTCACGTTTTTCTTTAGACTTGATGTCATCCCACTTTGGGCATTCTTTGATTTGGTGACCCTTGTCACCACATTTAAAGCAACCAATAGTGGAATTTGACTTTTTCTTTGGAAAATGTCTCTTGCTAGTATTATTGCTAAACCTCTTAAAATTACGACCATTAATCATTCCAACAATGTTTTTAGTGAACATTGCAAACTCGTCATCTCCATCCTCCTCATCACTTGAGAGAGCATTAAGAGCGAGCCCTTTCCCTTTAGAGCTTTCACTAAAACGCTTCATGAGGGTTAGCTCATGAGCCATAAGTGAGCCCATTAGTTCATTAAGGGTGAGAATAGACAAGTCTTTAGCTTCCTCAATAGCCGTAACCTTCGGTTGCCATTTTTCATTTAAGCTACGAAGAATTTTACGAACTAAGTCCTCGGATTCAAAGTTTCTTCCTAGACTCTTGAGGTCATTGATAATACTAGAAAAACGTGAAGACAAACTATTAATTGACTCATCTCTTGTCATGTTGAACATCTCATATTGTTGCATGAGAAGGTCAACACGATACTTTTTAACTTGTGACGTTCCCTCATAAGCAAGGCTTAGGGTGTCCCAAATCTCTTTGGCCGTAGTACATCCGGAGATCCGGTTAATCTCTTGTTCACCAATGCCATATTGAAGGATGGACATGGCTTTAGAGTTTTTCTCGACCTTTCTATAGTCAGCCTCGACATATTTGTCCTCGCTTTTTGGGGTACTAGTACCATCGGTATTAGTGACCATGATTTCGAGGGGACCCTTTTGAATTATCAACAAACATTCATAGTCCGCACTTTTGACATAGTGCTCCATGCGGTGTTTCCACCAAGCATAGTTTTCTGCCTTGAAGATGGGATACTTAGTGTGTTTTGAATCGTCCATAACTAAAGGATCAACTCGTTGGTTTTAACCAATATCAAGAGCACGAGGCTCTGATACCAATTGAAGAGTTAAGAATGATTTACACCTAAGAGGGGGAGGGGGTGAATTAGGTGTACTTTTAAAAATTTCTATTTAACTTGCTTATTTGATAACACAAGTAAGAACAATTAAATACAAGACTTGAGAAGCTTAATTGAATTTAAGTTCACAAGAAGTACAGCAGGTCTAAGTCACAATATGAAGAACTATGACACAGACAAGGCAGCAAGATATGCAGTACGTCACAGTATGGAAGACTGTGGCGCATACATAATAACGAGATGAGTAGTAAGTAAATAATAAGCAGCGGAATGTGAAAGTAAATGAACAAACAAGACGATGTTTTTAAATTGGTTCAGCTTCTACTCCGAAGCCTACGTCCAATGTTATTTTATTGCTTGTTTAGAAATTTACTCAAACTTACTAAACCCCTTACAATGAAAATAACTCGCCAACCAACCCCGGTTGCACTCAAACTTAAAGCTACTCCGCTTCAAGAGTTTTTGTGTTCTATCTCACAGGTTTACAGAGTCTTGAATCTCAATCGTTCACTTAATGAACATGGAGATCACAATTAAGACTTAAACACGAGATCATGGAACAAACTTAGATGTCACAGTGCAGCGAACTGATACATGGAGAATTACAGCTCTTTTGAAAAAAAACGATTGAAGACTTTAAACTTTAAAACGATTTTGCAAACACTTGAAAACAAAGCTTTAAACTCAGAAATTATTTGCAAAGTTTCTTAATAAATGCTCTTGAAAGTCTTGGTGTTGAATGAGAAATGAGGAGGCTATTTATAGAAGATGTGTGTGAAGAAGGAACCCAACACACCATCTTCTCTTTTTTTATTCAATAGATAATATGATGAAGAATCATTTCAAAATCTCATTAGTAAAATCAGATTTGTGAGGCTCAAGGGAGCTGTCCATTTTTCAGAAAAGAAGAAGTGTGTTTCCATAATTGTTATGGGAACCATAAATTACTTGTGACCATTGGTTAATAACCAAGTGACCATTGGTTAATAACCAAGTGACCATTGGTTAATAACCAAGTGAACTTGGTTATTAACCAAGTGTACTTAGCTTCTCAATTAAGCAAACTTTTCTCTTTCAAACTTGTAATTTGTTTCTTTGAAAATCAGAAATCATTTAGAAAGATATAGTTGAGTATTTTGACAAATAAACCCATTCGAAAATTTCTCCTTTCGTTGTATCAGAAACACAGTGCCACAGTGATGTGCATTGTTGCATGGTTTTGCAGCCACTTGACAAACTAAGAATGTTACACTACTTCGTTTACAACATTCGACTTAGGCTATGACTTTCTTCATCTTTGATCATCCTTGCACCATCCTTGAGAAATAATTGAGAGCTTCAAATGCTATAAATCATAACTAAGAAGCAAACCATTAAATGACAATGAAACTTGGCATCATCAACCAAGTATGGTTCTAACAATCACCATAAAAGAAAAATTGGTGCAACATTTTGTGTGAAAAGCATATAGTAGTATATGCTCTTCTGTCAAAATGAAATAAGATGACTACATTTATTTAATGCTCATATCGCCAACGGTTAACACGTATGGAAAATCTTCTTTCAAAAAAATGGTGCACCAGTATTTCAATCGTAATGTTTATCCATTATAAACCCAGACAAAATAAGCAAATTCCTTATTGGGATCAATACCCAGACATAATTTTGCTAACAAGTAGTCGGTAATGTCATAGTAAACATACGCGGAAGCATTAATATGACAAATCATCATTTATGGCACGAAAACAAACTGGACTGATAGCAAAACCTTTACGGTAAATTAAACAAATCTATACTGGCTCTGATACCAAATGTAAGATAATACTTTATGATTTCGATAATGAAATCAGTCTCAAGAATCAATATAGTCTTGAATAAATTTAACCCTAATACAATTAATAAGACGGTATAAAGGACTAACCTTGGTCCATGTCTTACAGACGCAATCAATACAATAATAAGAAGTATAGAAGATTGATTATCTTCCTTAACCCTTTCATTGATGTTCTTTTGGTGATGGAGAAAGAAACTATCATTCTGCCTTTCATTTTTCTTTTCTTTGTACGTTCTCTGTTTCTTTTATGATAATGATATTTGATATGTTTTATTTAACTTCCAGTTTCCCTGTCATATAAATATATGATGGGTACATACCTTTTCACATAATCAAACTCAATCGTACCTCTTCGTGAAAGACGACTTATATTTGGGTAAGGTAATAGGGAATAATAATTCCGGACTTTAATTACATTAATTGAAACAGACCCATCACGGTGTCACCTTTTATATTAAAGTCGTAATATTTAATATGAACTTAACTTATATTAAAACCCGAAACACTTAGGCCACTCGGATATTAATAAATATTCCAACACTCTGATACCAATTGTTAGGTTCAATAACCTACTCTTAAGACACTTGTTAAGAATGACTAATTAACTATTTAATTAGTTCCCATAGATCTAGTGCGTGCAAACAATAAAACAAGATAGAGAAGAAGATTTGTTCCTCACATTGAGTTTAGTCGAGACAATGGGTACAAGAGTAGGACACCTTCCTATTCTTGTTCTTGGAATAAATAAATTTGGGATGAACTTCCTTAAGCTCCAAGTGTAGGAACACTCCTTTAAGTTGCACCTTGTCTATCCCTTAATATCCCATGTATAAGTTTACTAGCACTATAAATGAGTAATCCTTGTTATATGTATATAAACACTCTTATTACTACACTTAGTAATGTAGGTTAGTACTAGAACAATAGTTCTATGAAACTTCTTTAAGTTTATTAGTATTTGAATACTAGTGAGAAGTGGATGTATAAGGGATACGGGTGATTAGCTAAGATAAAAATATAAGGGGGTGTTTGGTTGGCTATCTTGGAATGGATTGGAAAGGATTTGCTTCATTCCAATGTTTGGTTGGTGTATTTTGGAACGGAGTTAGAAACTCTTAGGTATCTAACTCCATTCCAACACCTTGGAATCTGATACCCATCTTCCCACCTTTGTATCAAACTTCATTCAACTCTTTTATAATTTTAAGATGAACCAAACAACTTTACATGGGAATGGATTTTCAACCTCATCCCTCAATGGATTCATATTCCAATCCATTTCATTCCAAGATCTTGAGCCAAACGACCCCTAAAATACGAAAAACAATGTACATAAGGATACGAAAATAATGTATGTATAATGGATCCTCATCCAACCATCCCTCATACATATATCCCAAAAATTAGTCCACTAATCCCCTTTTATTTTGCTTAAGGTGTCATCAAATTTTACTTAACACTATGTCTACAATCTACTAATTTTACATTCAGTAGATTATAACATCGAAATAGAAATACAATTAGTTTATGCAAATAATTTAAACGATCACTTTTATATAAAAGAAACATCTTAAGAGTACCGCGCTTTAGCACGGGATCTACACTAATTCTTAATAATATAACAATTAAATTACTAAATTGAATCTTATTTAATCATATTATAATAAGATATAATTCTCATTTATAATATAAACTTATTTTATTTAAGAGATTAATTAATCTGTATCGTTAAACAATTAATTAACTTTCATGATTAGGGAATCGTCCCTTCGGTGTGACCTCAAGGGATCAACTGATCACCCCCGTCATACGACAGTAACGTCAAACTCTAGTAAGCCAATCGTTACCGATTAATGTGGACCAGTTGATTATAATATTCATCATCCCTTTTCATTCTTTTTATTAAAATTTATTTAAGTGATCGCATTATTGTTGAGGACACTTACTCCAACATAAAGGAGGAGTTTGCTTGGGCTTAAGATAACTAGTACGGGTAGGTAGGTGTGTAGTCGAGGTAGGGTTAATGGGTAGGTTGTTTGGATCAGTTTCGAGCTCGATTCGTGGGCTGTTTTGTGCGTGTAGAAGAGGGGCAGCAAAGGGCTTTTTTGGGCTCGGTTTAAGGCACCAAAATAAGGGGTGAGGAGTGTTGGTAGTGGGGTTTGATAAGTACACAAGGATGGGGAAAGGTTGAGTCGAAGTTGTGTAACACCCCGACCTAAACCCTGGGTCGGGAGCGGTCACTCACGGTAGCTTGTCACGCTGTGTACATAGCCCACAAATCAAAACGGGTCCTTTCCAACGCATTTTGTCCTCAATCATGCGCATCCCGGGAACCTTCCCGGGAGGTCACCCATCCTAAGACTACTCTCAGTCAAGCACGCTAATTTTGAGTTCTTTTGCATGGATAACCAGAAAAGAAAGTGCACTTTGTTGATATGAGTAGTACTTTCATTCCCTTTAAGCCTATTAATGGACCTCTTCAACTAACGTGGGGTGTTACAATCACCCTAACTTGAAGAACGCAACATCCTCGTTGCGCCTGTGAGCATAACCACTAACCTAGAATCCTCCCCTGCTAGGTGGGTGATCACAACGGAGCGTATAACAACTCCGTCCAGGAGCGTATAACAACTGCCTCCATCACCACACGGTCACAGGTTTGCTCTGATACCACTTGTAACACCCCGACCCAAACCCTGGGTCGGGAGCGGTCACTCACGGTAGCTCGTCAGGCTGTGTACATGGCCCACAAATCAACACGGGTCCTTTCCATTGCATTTTGTCCTCACTCATGCGCATCCCGGGAACCTTCCCGGTAGATCACCCATCCTAAGACTACTCTCAGTCAAGCACGCTTAACTTTTGAGTTCTTTTGCATGGATAACCAGAAAAGAAAGTGCACTTTGTTGATATGAGTAGTACTTTCATTCCTTTTAAGCACTAGTCATTTAAGCCTATTAATGGACCTCTTCAACTAACGTGGGGTGTTACAAGTTGCATCGCAAAATGGGCCCAAATCGGCTTCAAAACGAGCTTAAAAGACTGTCGCAAACTAGTGTTTATAAACATCGTTTTTAAACAAAAATGAGACGGTGAAATGGAATAATTCAAAGTTGACTTCTCAAGTCGGGTTTAAACAGATGTTTATTTTATTTTCAATAAAATAAATTAAAACTCGATTTTCAAAACGAATAAAAAACGAATTTTATTTGAGACGGAAATGGACTTTAAATTTAATATAAAATACAACGAAGACGTCCATTATACATCGTAAAACGAACCACAGAAAATGACAATGTCAAACACGAAATATATCTTGTCCTATCATCATCCGGTGTTTGACAGGATTTCTATAAATGCCTGTATCGACGGATATGGGTATCTACACAAATACGCCTATCCAAAGATACCATAATGGTGTGTTTGGATATGAGGATTTGGAGAGAAATGAAGGGAGGGGAATGCAGGGATAAGAAATCCTTTGTTTCATTTCCCTCCTACAAGCTAAACTATTTCCCCACCAACATAGGCAAGATTTGGAGGAAAAATGATCTCCTCTATTTTCCCTCCTTTCCCTCCCTTCTTTCTCATTTCCCCCATCTCCTTCCATTTTTGCTATCCAAATACACCCTAAAAAAATGAAAGAAAGGATGAGATCTAGGGAGGATAATCGAATAAATGGAATAAAAGATAATTTGCCAATAAAATGGTTCATCTTAGGCGTTCAAATTAAAGCTCAAACTACTGGTAGTTGGAATTAGGTTATGCATATCATGTATTGTATGTGAGTATTTGTGACTTACTATTTAGAATTTGTTTTGTTAAAAAAAAGAGAGAGAGAGAGAGAGAGAGAGAGAGAGAGAGAGAGAGAGAGAGAGAGAGAGAGAGAGAGAGAGAGAGAGAGAGAGAGAGAGAGAGGAGAGAGAGAGAGAGAGAGAGAGAAAAGATGGAGATATTTCATTATTCGGTATCTAATAATATAACGCCAACACGCAATATGTGATAAAAGTTGTATTTGGACTCCGTATTAATTATAAAATACACGTAAGCTATGTAAAAAAAAACCTCAATATATAATAGTTGATATATATTTAATATTTGTATGAAATCATAAATCTGTAAATAAACATGTTAAAATTGACTCACTAAATCTTGACTCGTGACCTAAAACGATTCAAAACATAATCGACTCACAAATTTTAAAAAATAATGACCAACTATCCTACCTTTTTTAACACAAATTAGTATTATATACGTCCCAATAATTTGTTGACGTTTCATTGTAAGAATTATTATATCAATATTATTTAATTCTCTATTGTGTGGACCTAATTACTGATATTAGTTGCCTTAATTAAATAATGGTTAAATATATTGTTTCGGGTTTTTATTAGGAGTCCTAGTTTAAGTAGATTATGGTAAATAGTTACAGGCTATTTACATAACTGACTACTTATTCCATAAAGCCCCTCCTGCCACCTCTCTATATAAGTACACCTGTTTGTGCTTTAACCTAATTCATTCATATCACCAACACACAAGAAAGAAAGTGAATTAGAGAATAAGGAAGGTAGGAGAAGGAAAAGCAATAAGGGTTTATTATTTATCTTTCTCAAGTACCTTTATTATCATATCTGATGGCTGCACCACGTAAGTACCTTTCAGTAATTATCGCTTTAATCAAGATTCTATAATTTATGTTTACATGTGGTATCAGAGCATGGTTGTGATTATAGTTGTAATTCTGATTAATGTTCTAATTATGTTTTTATGAATGAATTTAATGTTTTAATCATGATGTTGTAACATTCATTCATAATTGATTGTATACCCTTATGATAGATATTGTATCCTTATACCATAATCGTTTCCGCTGCCATAATCGAATTATTTCGTTTTTAATTGATCTATGATGAATTCTATATGATTTATGATGAATATTTACGCTCCCCTAATTCGATTTGTATGTTGTATTATGATTTTTATACGTTTGAATGCCGTCTGATCTCTAACCTACTCGATCGAGCTAAAGCTTCACTCGATCGAGGAGGTTACTCTTGTTGTTGCTCGATCGAGCTACTGGTTTACTCGATCGAGGCTTTCCTGCCTTGTTGTTGCTCGATCGAGATTACTGCTTACTCGATCGAGGGTTTTCTGATGTGTTGTTGCTCGATCGAGCTGATGATGTACTCGATCGAGTGGTTTTGTTTTGCCTTGTTCTCGATCGTGCTAAAGTCTTTCTCGATCGAGATGCCTTGTTTAATAATGATGTTGCTCGATCGAGCTAATGTTCTACTCGATCGAGCCCTTATGTTTATAATTCTGATCGATCGAGCTAATTTTCTACTCGATCCAGCCCTTATGCTTTTAATTCTGCTCGATCGAGCAAATGCTCTACTCGATCGAGCCCTTATGCTTTTATTTCTGCTCGATCGAGCAAATGCTCTACTCGATCGAGCCCTTATGATTTTGATCCTGCTCGATCGAGCTATTGTTTACTCGATCGAGGGGTCTTGTTTTGCCTTGTACTCGATCGAGCTAAAGCTGTACTCGATCGAGGGGTTCTTCTTTGTTTTCTTCTCGATCGAGCTAAAGTTGTTCTCGATCGAGGTGTTTAAGTTTATTTTCTACTCGATCGAGCTGATGTTTTACTCGGTCGAGGTCTTCCCGTGCTGTTTCAATACTTATTGTTCGTTTTCATTGTATGCTCGCATAATATTATGTTACTATGCTTAAAGGAGACCTTCGCATTATGATGAGTTGAAATTCACCACAGTGATTTCATCTCGTACGCGATCAGATCTCATAATGTAATTGGGCATTCACATCATGTTGATGTTCACCACAGTGGACTCAAATTATGCAGTGAATATCCGACTAAGCATACATTTTTATTAAAAGTTAATTATATCTTATGTATTGATTAAAGGAGACATTCGCATTATGACAAGTTGGAATTCACCACAGTGATTTCATCTCGTACGCGATCAGATCTCTTAATGTAATTAAATTGGGCATTCACATTATGTTGATGTTCACCACAGTGGACTCAAATTATGCAGTGAATATCCGACTAAACATACATTCTTATTGAATATTAATTATATCTTAAGTATTGATTAAAGGAGACATCCGCATTATGACGTGTTGAAATTCACCACAGTGAATTCATCTCGTACGCGATAAGATCTCATAATGTATTTAAATTGGGCATTCACATTATGTTGATGTTCACCACAGTGGACTCAAATTATGCAGTGAATATCCGACTAAGCATCTAATGGGGTAAAATAACTCGTATTAAGGTTTTACCCACAGGTAACCTAACATTAAAGTAAAACACCCAATAAAGAGAGTATTCTTGATTATGTAATTAAGCGTGCGTAGGTTGTCCACAGATACTACACATCGCCTAATGAATGTTTATAAGTTACTCATTTAAGTTTCAAGTCTTAGTCATAATTGCTATTGTGTGATAAACTCAAAGCCTAATGTTCTGAGCATTATTCATAATGCAGTACCGTTGCAAAGCTCTCTCAATAACATGACAGTCTTTGCTTAAAGTTCTTACGAATTACCACTGCACTAAACATTAAGTCCTCCATTTCGGAGATAGGTTGTACTACAGCCAGTAAGTACATGGAAATCATTAAGGAACGCTTTCAGACTACCGAGAAAGCGGTAGCTGGAAGGCTTATGTCTGAACTTATCCCCAGGCACATCATGTGCATCATGTAAGCGGGAAATCTAAAGGTAAGTTTAGAAACAGAAAGGGCATTAAGTTAAGCCCTTCTGATAAACCGTCTGCAACTGGCATAAAGAAGGAAATTAAGAAGCAGTAAAGTTGCCTTTTCTGTAGGAAACCTGGGCACTTTCAGCAAGACTGCATAAAGCGTGAGAATTGATTCGAAAAGAAGGATAAGCTTTTGGCTTTAGTATGTTTCGAATCAAATTATGATGAAATTCCTTCTAATACATGGTGGCTAGATACAGGCTCTAATGAAAGTTCCTTCTTCTTGTGGCATAAACGTTTGGCCCATATTTCAAGAGAAATAATGAACATATTAGTTAAAAACAATATGTTACCTTCTCTTGATTTTACGGATTTTGGGACGTGTGTGGAATGCATTAAAGGTAAGCAAACCAAACACACCAAGAAAGGGTCCACAAGAAGCACTGCGTTATTAGAAATTATACATACAGACATTTGTGGTCCATTTGATGTTCCCTCCATGAGCGGAGAGAAATATTTCATCACATTTATCGATGATTATTCACGTTATTGTTATCTTTACCTTTTGCATGAAAGATCTCAATCAGTAAACGCTTTAGAGGTTTACATTAAGGAGGTGGAAAGGCAATTGGGAAAGAAAGTGAAAATCATAAGGTTAGATAGAGGTGGTGAATATTATGGCAAATATGATGAATCAGGACAACATCCTGGTCCCTTTGCAAAACTCCATGAAAGTTTGGGTATTGTCCCTCAGTACACAACTTCTGGTTCTCCATGGATGAATGGTGTAGCTGAGAGGCGTAATCGAACCCTATTAGAGGCTGTAAGGACAATGATGAGTAATACCAACTTACCCATGAAGTTGTGGATGCATGCCCTTATGACTGCTGTGTATGTTGGAAACCGGGTTCCCAGTAAGGCAGTTTCAAAGACACCATTTGAACTGTGGAAAGGGTGGAAACCGAGTCTTCAACATTTGCATATATGGGGATGCCCAGCAGAGGCACGCATTTATAATCCACATGAAAGGAAACTCGATCAAAGAACCATTAGTGGGTTCTTTATCGGTTATCCAGAAAAGTCTAAAGGGTATAGGTTTTACTGTCCTACACACAGAACAAGAATTGTAGAAACCGGAAATGCCAAATTCCTTGAGAATGGCGAAGTTAGTGGGAGTGATCAGGTAAGGGATGTCATAGTCAATGAAGTTAGGGTGGCAATTCCAGCTTCCTTGCCCCCAATTTCAATTGATGATGTTCCACATAATGATAATGTTGACCCAGTCAATATTGTGGAACCTAACGTTGATGACCCTCCACTCCCGAATGATAACATTGCCACTGAAGTTGTTGATACAGCCCCTGAAATAGTATTAAGAAGGTCCACAAGACCTAGAAAGCCAACTACTTCAGATGACTATGTGTATCTACAACAATGTGAATTTGACATTAGTATTGATAATGATCCGGTTACGTTTTCACAAGCTATGAATTGTAATGATTCCGATAAATGGATTAATGCCATGAAAGAAGAAATGGAGTCTATGGCTAAGAATGAGGTCTGGGAGTTGGTCAATTTACCAGTAGGTCATAAGGCTGTCGGCTGCAAGTGGGTCTTTAAGACCAAGCGCGACTCCTCAGGTAATATTGAACGACATAAAGCCAGACTGGTAGCTAAAGGCTTTAATCAGAAAGAAGGCATTGATTATAATGAAACCTTCTCTCCAGTTTCTAAGAAGGATTCATTACGGATCATTTTAGCTTTTGTAGCTCATTTTGATTTAGAGCTACATCAAATGGATGTGAAAACGGCATTCTTGAATGGGAGTTTGGAAGAAGAAGTCTACATGGCTCAGCCTGAAGGCTTCATTATTGATGACAAAGAGGACAAGGTCTGTATATTAAAGAAGTCCATTTATGGACTTAAGCCAGCTTCTCAACAATGGTATATTAAGTTCCATAATACCATTACCTCCTTTGGGTCTCAAGAAAACACTGTTGATCAGTGTATATACCTGAAGATCAGTGGGAGTAAGTTTGCATTTTTGGTTCTATATGTCGATGACATACTTATAGCAAGCAGTGATTTGGGACTATTACGTCAAACTAAAGATTTCCTATCAAACAACTTTGAGATGAAAGATATGGGAGAGGCGTCCTATGTGATCCGGGTGGAAATATCTCGAGACAGATCACAAAGGACATTAGGGTTGTCTCAGAAAGTCTATATCAGTAAAGTCTTAGAAAGATTCAACATGGTAAAATGTAATCCCAATGATGTTCCTATTCAGAAAGGGGATAAGTTCAACTTAAGTATGTATTCTAAGATTGAGCTAGAACGAAATACCATGAAAAACTTTCCTTATGCATCTCTGGTTGGAAGCTTAATGTATGCGCAGGTCTGTACAAGACCTGACATAAGTTTTGCAGTAGGTATGTTGGGTCGATATCAGTCCAATCCTGAAATGGGTTATTGGATATGATGACTCAGATTTTGGAGGATGCCGTGGACTCAAGGAAAAGCACTTTTGGTTATGTGTTTGTTTTAGCTGGGGGAGCAATCTCCTGGAAAAGTGCTAAACAAACAATTATTGCCTCGTCCACTATGGAAGCTGAGTTTGTAGCGTGCTTTGAGGCTACTATTCAAGCTTTATGGTTGCGGAATTTTTTCTCAGGGCTTAGCATTATGAATTCTGTTGCAAGGCCATTGAGAATTTATTGTGATAATGCCGCAGCTGTCTTCTTTTCGAAGAATGACAAGTATTCTAAAGGAATAAAGCACATGGAAATGAAATACTTGTCAGTTAAGAAGGAAGTTCGGAAAAACACTGTGTCAATTGAGCACATTAATACTAGTGCTAATATAGCAGATCCTTTAACTAAGGGATTACCTCCAAAGACATTTTTGAAGCATGCTATTGATATGGGTCTGGAGGATAATCATTAAGGCTTTTCTTTTATGTATGGATCATGCTAGTGCTTTGTAATAATGACACTTATGTTTTGATTAATCGATTTATGTTTTATTATGATGATGATTTCCGAACATTTTTCTGTATCGTATTATTGTTATTGTATACATTATTGTTGCACGATTAACAGAATTAGTCCTTTTCCTCAAGGACATTATTTGGGGATTATGTTTGCTCCTTGTACAGACTGATTATTCTAAGTGATTGGTCCGTAGTACATGGAAGGACCACTTCTCTTTTATAGTAGTGTCTCCGCCATGACTCAACCAGTTGTTCAGGGATAATCAGGGTAATTAAGATAAACCCATTATGTGTTTATTTAACCGTCTACGCGCCTTATGTTATAATTAAGTGTGACATTATGTTTTAATCAGTAATATGGTCCAAGTGGGAGAATGTAAGAATTATTATATTAATATTATTTAATTCTCTATTGTGTGGACCTAATTACTGATATTAGTTGCCTTAATTAAATAATGGTTAAATATATTGTTTCGGGTTTTTATTAGGAGTCCTAGTTTAAGTAGATTATGGTAAATAGTTACAGGCTATTTACATAACTGACTACTTATTCCATAAAGCCCCTCCTGCCACCTCTCTATATAAGTACACCTGTTTGTGCTTTAACCTAATTCATTCATATCACCAACACACAAGAAAGAAAGTGAATTAGAGAATAAGGAAGGTAGGAGAAGGCAAAGCAATAAGGGTTTATTATTTATCTTTCTCAAGTAACTTTATTATCAGATCTGATGGCTGCACCACGTAAGTACCTTTCAGTAATTATCGCTTTAATCAAGATTCTATAATTTATGTTTACATTCATACTCAATACTATTTATAAGTGTTTTTTTAAATAAAGATGAATAAATGCATGAGACGTAAAATATATGAGAAAAAATGGTATATTAAAATATTAAAATCAATATAGGAAAAGAACCCATATATTAGATGAATCCATAATACAAACCCATTACTTCAAACTAATAATTGATGAAAATAAAAGAAAAAACCTACCCGATCTCGCTGTCTTCCTTACACCAATCTAATTTACCTTACAAAGCTGCTAATGTGCTTATCTAATGTGCTTATCAGAATCCATGCCTACCTCTTTCTGTTACTCCTTCAAAATCGAAACACCTCTCTTAATATATAACTAGTTTTAACCCCGTGCAAAATTGCACGGGGATATTTTTATGAAAAATAGTAAAGATATTTTTAATAAAATATACATGATATACTTGCGTGAAATTTATAAAATTAGCCAAATATATTTTACGAACAATAATTTCCGTGTAATGCGCTTTGACACTAAATTAGCAGTTTATGAAATTAGCCAAATATATTTTCTATATGAGTTATTTTCCTCGTTTTTTCGTTGTTTTGAGTCTTTTGTTTTTTACGATATTAGTAGTTTAAACAATACTTATGTATATTTTAAGTATAAAAAATATATTATATTTTTAGGCACATACTTTTGTAAATTTTTTTTCCGTTTTAAGTCATTTAATAATTAATTACATTTCATCAATGTAATTTAATATATACTCCTATATAACTTAATTATTATAAAGTTGGATGTTTATTTGGAAAATTTGTATGTCAATAATGTTCATCATAGTCTTCAAACTTACATGAATGAATTAAAACTGGAACTGTGTTGAAAGTGGTCCACATTACTTTATACAAACTACTTTATACATAATTATGTTAACAAAATGATTTTTTTTCTTGGTTCAATATGTTTGATTTTTTTTATAAAAAAAAATTAGCGTAAAATTGTCTCGACAAATTATTATCGATGTCTTGAAATGCATAAAAGTGGCAGTATAATAATAATTTGATTTCCATCAATTTAAAAAAATGTAAATAAAAGATATTCGTATGCATCGTAATTCCTGAAGACGGAGTAAAAAATTGATTTACGACTAATTTAAATTTGACTTTAACAATAAATATTGTTTAATAGTGGTGGAGTATAAGTGAGAAAATATTAAAAAAAAATGAACTGATGATGTGGCTTAATGAGGAGGCTTGAAATGTTTGGGTTTTAAATACAGTAGGATATTAAATTAATTATAATAGATCATATAATATATCAAGCAGATTAACGTATATATAAAAGCTTTTACGTCAAATTACTTCTGATCATTTGAGAATACCAAAATCTAGTACTGTAATGCAATTAGGTATATTCATACTCAAGTGAGTTATCCTTGTAAGTTTGAATTTAATTATTAAACATAAGCACCGGGACTTTTGAACAATATGATTTCACAACAATGAGTTTAGAGCGCTTACCTTGATCCATGGTGGGAAGATAAGAGCGACAGCGGAAACAATTAATTCATGAGATTGAGTTTCTCCCTCTTGACCCCTTTAGTACTTGACAAGTATTTGTTTGATAGAGGCGTAAAACCTATGTAATGGGTTGAGAGGACCAATCCTAGAGCCTTTATTTATATAATCACCATCAGAATATTATAGGAACTTACCTTATTTTATAACCAATAGGATCATATCTTTAAATATATGAGACCATTAGAAATATATCATACTTGAGCCACAATAAAGTAATAAGGAGTACAAACTTATAAGTTGGACTTATAACACGTAAAGTCCAACATTCTCCCATCTGGCTCAAGCGTATATCATATGGTCAAAATTAACATAAGTGCGTAAAATGTGAGATAAATCCATAATGATATTGATTATATTACAACGTCAAATCAGATCAAGTATAAAAATGGTAAGGATCATAGCGGTTCTACGTCATTTTGATCGACATAGTCCCTTCTATGTATCACATTACTAGCTTTACACTCAAAATGACATAATAATTAAGGTATTCAATAATGTTCCAACATAATGTCTTGTCAAAGACAATTAATATTGTTTACGTAATGCATCATGTATATATACTAGTCGTAAATAACAAGATTCCTTAAATCACAAAAACAAAACAAATGAGCTCAAAATGTCGATTACGTTAAACACAACAACATCAAGGATGACATCCCATGATCCCCATTCTGTCGACATATTCAACAAATGCTTTAGGGGGTAATCCTTTTGTCAATGGATCTACAACCATAAGCTTTGTGCTAATGTGTCTGATCGATACCCTTTGTTTTTGAACTTCTTTTTTAACGACAAAGTACTTCAATTCCATATGCTTAGCACCCTTCGAATACTTGTCGTTTTTAGAGAAGAAAATAGCTGCGGAATTGTCACAATAAATTTTCAGCGGCTTAGAGATACTGTCAACTACTCCAAGCCCTGAAATAAAATTTCGCAACCATAAACCATGAACTGTAGCTTCAAAACAAGCTACAAACTCAGCTTCCATGGTGGACGCAGCAACGACACTCTGCTTCGCACTTTTCCATGAAATTGCTCCTCCAGCTAGAAGGAACAAATAACCAAAGGTGGATTTTCTTGTATCCACGCATCCGGCAAAGTCTGAATCTGAATATCCAATCACCTCGAGAAGATGATCAGACCTCTTATAAGTGAGCATATGATTTTTCGTTCCTTGCAGATACCTTAACACCTTCTTTGCAGCTCTCCAGTGATCTATTCCTGGATTACTTTGATACCTTCCCAACATTCCGACAACAAAACTGATGTCTGGTCTGTTACAAGTTTGTGCATACATCAAGCTTCCGACTATAGATGCATAAGGAATTTTCTCCATTTGACTTCATTCCAATTCATTCTTTGGACATTGATTGAGACTAAATTTATCTCCCTATGAATTGGAACAACGCTCGCCGAGAATTTGTCCATCTTGAATCTCTCTAGAACTTCGTTAATATATGCTTTCTGAGACAATCCCAACCATCCTTGTGATCTATCACGAAATATTTCTATTCCAATCACATTGGATGCCACACCCATATCTTTCATTTCAAAGTTGTTAGAGAGAAATTCCTTGGTTTGATGTAATAGGCCAAGATCGTTAATGGCTAGCAAGATATCGTCAACATACAAGACCAAAATTATAAGCTTGATCCCACTGATTTTGAGATATATGCATCGATCAACAATGTTTTCGTTAAATCCGAAAGATGTAATGATATCATTGTGGGAAAATATCCGCATACTTCCCTTTAAATCATCCAGGATTATAATGAAATTATGATTATATGATTAATGGTCATAAACGAAAATGCATAATAAACGAGAGATTAGAAATAACCTTTAGTCCTTGCTTTAAAGGCCTAAGAACAATATCAAAATGATGATATCTCCTAATCGTAGCACCCAAGATAGAATGAGAAATGCCCTTGAATTTGCTAGAATGTTTTGTGAAAAGTTACTGTTAACTTTTTAATTTTGTGATGTGTAGAGATGGAGGCACAAGAGAGAATGAATTAGGGTTAGAAAAAAAAAACTAAATTTTTCTCCTCCTTATTTCTTTCTCACGGCACAC
Organism: Heliosperma pusillum; assembly: GCA_022085475.1. NCBI lineage: Eukaryota > Viridiplantae > Streptophyta > Magnoliopsida > Caryophyllales > Caryophyllaceae > Heliosperma > Heliosperma pusillum. The sequence continues at coordinate 71,669 of JAIUZE010004049.1, forward strand.
CTGTAGTTATTAGGGGAGATATTTTCTCCTCTAATTAACTACTAATGGACCGAAAATTCCAGAGTGAATCTGGACTTTATTTCAGTTAAATTCGCTTTAATATATAATGTATATTATTATTATAAATGCCATTTGTGTTGTCATGTATTAATATGTCCATACAACATTTTGTAGTCGATACATTAATACCGGTCCGATAACATCTAATATGACAATCGTATAATATATATACGTTAATTATAATTATCCGTATAATTATAATTTGCTAATTCAATATAACATTTTATATTCAATTACGAATTAACATTTTAATTCGCATAAGCTTACATTATATATATGCTAATTAAATACAACAGTTTATATTTAATTACGAATTACTTTTAATTCGTCTCAGCTTATATTATTTAATCGTTATTAAATAATCTGTCATCATCACATTGACTAACCTTTTAGTCAAAACATCGACTAACCTTTTAGTCATTTAATAAGGCATCAATATAATTATTTTCTCAAATAATCACATCTCTCAAACACATCCTTTAGGTGTGACTTTTAGGGACCAGTTGATCACCGACATCTGTATGACAATAACGTCAAACTTATCTAGCAAGCCAACTGTTATTGATAAACGTTAATCAACTGATTATAATACAAAGTATACCCTGTGAACCTATATAGCTATAGTTATGTTATTGCACTTACTGTGGAGGACACTAGTGATGTGGTCGTTATACACCAAAAATAAAACCTAAGTCTACTAACTAAGAAGATAGCGGAAGTAGGGTCGATCTCCACAGAGAGGAAACTAATTAACTGAAATCTAAATCTGCTAGTAACAATCTGGGGGGTTTTAAAAAGGTTTTGACTAAACTAAATAAGATTAAAGGAAAGAGAAATAAAGGAAGAAAGTAATAAGAAGTAAATCAGATAAAGAGAAATATGCTAGGATTCGGTCCGCTGCAGTATCGGCATCTACGGGTCAACTAAGTCAGTCAATCTATCAATGAGAAGAGCAATGGTTTTCTCCTCTCGGTCTCAAACCGCCCTAGGGATTTTCCTAATTAACTCTCGTCCTCTTAGGAGTCACCTATCAATTCTAAGCAAGCCTTCCCTTCCAATCTCTCGATCCAGGTCGGGGTTAACTACCTAGCCTAGTCTCCTGCGTGCACTCATTCGACTAAACCTCAATTAAATTGCTTAGACTGATTCTCATATTCAAGACGAACTAAAATAATCTATCCTAACATGCCTCTACCACAGTTTCCCTCATCCCAACATACAAGAGAATTAGCTACTCATGTTCTTAGCGATGCTAATAAAGACGATTAAACATATGACGATAGACATAATAAAATCGCAATTAACAAGCACGAACAATAACGCAGCAGTAATTAAGATGAGTAAACAATGATTAAGACTAAAAGATAAGAATAAAAGAGAGAAAGTAGAAGTTTACAATCTTAGCAATCCGGCGTAAAGAACAATCCACGTCGAATAAACCCGAATGAAAACCAAAGATAAAAGTTCAGAAACTAATGAGAGATTGATGCTAATGAATCCGAACCCTAAGGGTTCTGAATCCTAATGATTCTGAATAATTCCTAATGACGTAAATGAGAGTTTATATAATGCAAAACACGACTCTTAAACCCTAATTAAGCTATGGACTTAAGGCCCAAGATAGATTCTACTCGATCGAGGGAAAATACCACTCGATCGAGGACTTTATTCTAGGAAATCACTCGATCGAGTAACAATTCTACTCGATCGAGCAACTTTTCAGCAGCAACCACTCGATCGAGCACAGGACAGCTCGATCGAGCAACTTTTCTCTTCAACTCTCCTCGATCGACCAAATATATAATCGATCGAGGTCTTTTGGCCTATCGTGCAGTGTTGGACATGGCTTTGGACTTGATTGCGAGCGGTTTCACGCTTTCCCATGCAAGAGCTTCTGTTCCGTTCCTTCCATTCTCCTAAATGCATGCAAAGTGGACTGTTTGGCTCGGTTTCTGCTACTATGCAGCTTGTACCTACAATATAGTAATGAAAGTACAAAGTAGCCAAATAGGGGCATATGGTGATATAATATCACCTAAATGACATAGAAATGCGTGCAATAAATGGACTAGAAAGTCTATAAAATACACGCATCAAACTTCCTCAAACTAAACCTTTGCTTGTCCTCAAGCAAACTAAATGCAGCTAAATGGAACAAAATAAACCTAGGGGAATGGAGCAAGTCTCAGAGCTAGCTACAATTCAATGATAAACCATTCAATGCACTCATTCAATCGCTACAAAGCTTAATACGAAAGTGAACGAATTTATACAATCTTGGAAATAAATTAGACTTTCGACCTTGCAAGACTCAACCAAATTCGGACTCTCACGGGTCACTCTTCTCTCAACAAGCAAATGGTAAGTAAATATGTATAAGAAAGAGAGAAGAAAATATAGTCACTCACCTAGACTACGACCGACACAACATGCATTGCTAACTAATATGAAAGATGATTCAAGCACCGTACACACGCATAACCACCGTTCAAGGACAATCACGTGCCGAACATTTGCAAAAATATGGATATGTGAGGCTAATTGGTAAGAAGGGGCAAAACAATTAATGGAAATGTGAGGGTAAATAGCCAAGCTAGTTCCTAACAAGACCGCAATAGAACTCGTTCCATCTTCCAACAATCAAAAATTAAGCTCGATGCCTTACCAAATCTAGGCATAAACAACACAAATCCCAAATAACACCTTAACAAAATAATGATAAGCACAGGAGGTGTAAACAACAAAACTTCAGCCAATTATTATTTCAATATATTTTTTCCATTTTTTCTTTCTTTTCTTTTCTTTTTCTTTCTTTCTTGGTTGTCTGAGGAAAACCACTCGATCGAGGCAACAACTAACAAAATCTGCTCGATCAAGCTGAAAGTTAATCGGTCGAGGCACTATTAAGCACTTCTCTTCTTTTTTTCTCGCAAATACCCACTCCAATCAATGAAATGAGCCAAAAACTGACACAACGGTAAAATATTCCTCGACTACTAAACTAGCTCGCCAAAGGTAGGCTTAGTTTAGAATGTAGTTAAGGGCAACAGGCAGATATGGCTTTATGTGGAGTTAATGGGGTAAAATGAGGAAAAGGGAGATGCAAAAATTCTCAAAACACGTAATACCGACCACAAACGCAATGCGTGCAGGCAATAAGAAATCAAAATTCATATACAAGCAAATGACACGAGATGTGGGGAGTAACTACTCTCATTCCTAGATGAACTGGTCATGGATGTCACCAGTTATAGGCTCTAAAACTCAGAATATATAAGTAGTTTGCCAAAAAGTTGAGTCAAGTCTAATAATCAAATTTAAATTCCAAGACAAAATTCAATAGTTCACTATTCGATTTCACTAAATAGGTCAAGAAAGGTGCAAAGAATAGCATAAAATAGACTTGTAGTGCAATTTCATCATGAACAAGACTCCAATCCGACTCGACTATATGCAAAAATAAACGTGATATTTTTGATTTTTTCAAATTTTTCTAATTAACATGAATTGTAAACGTGAATGCAATACAAATGCAAATGCAGACGCAAAAGGATGTAAAACACTTCCCCAAACCAAAACAGACAATGTCCTCATTGGCTAAAGCACAAAAGCATATAAGGGAAAGGGAAAAAAAACCTAATACATGTTCCTAAGGAATGAAATATATATGAAGAATGGAAAAACAAAAGGAACAGAAACAACTCACAAAACAAAGCTTCCCCAAACCAGCATCAAAGTAGGGGTCGATCGAGTAGAAATGTTACTCGATCGAGTACATTTTCAGGCATTACCGCTCGATCGAGTAGAACTTCCACTCGATCGAGAGCTTTTTTCAGTCAGGGTTGCTCGATCGAGTAGTTCGCTTTACTCGATCGAGTACTCGCTTGATAGCACAGCCTCGACTTTGGGCAATTGTTCTCCGCTTCTTCTCCTGCAAAACCGATGCCAACCAATGCCCAGAAAATAATACCAAAAGAAAGTCTAGCAGGAAAAATAAATTGTCTATCTAAGCTACGGATTATCACGTAGTAGTCTAATTGTCTAACGAAAACGCGATAAATTGTTTTTACAAATTGCACGGGGTTGCAAACCCGGCTAATACCCAAATAGGTTCGTGACAAGGCCACCATTAGGCCTTTGACTTGCGGAAGTACCCTCAACTGTGGTAATTTCCGCCTTCTTCTTCCACACATACGGTCTTTGCTGGGAGTCTAGCTCCACTTCTGAATCACTCGAACATGTGTGAACTTCTTTCATCTTCGCTGGTACGGTAATCCCAACTGTCGAAGACGGAATCAGGAGTACTCAAGCCTTCCTCCTGAAGAGTCTTATCTATCCCTCTCTACCTGCGCATACACAACTATAGAGAGAAAGATAAGAACAGTCTTAAGGAATTAGAAATTCCTTAAGACGAGACAGAAATAAATAACAAAAAATTAAATTGCCTCCCCGGCAACGGCGCCAAAATTTGATGTGGTCGTTATACACCAAAAATAAAACCTAAGTCTACTAACTAAGAAGATAGCGGAAGTAGGGTCGATCTCCACAGGGAGGAAACTAATTAACTGAAATCTAAATCTGCAAGTAACAATCTGGGGGGTTTTAAAAAGGTTTTGACTAAACTAAATAAGATTAAAGGAAAGAGAAATAAAGGAAGAAAGTAATAAGAAGTAAATCAGATAAAGAGAAATATGCTAGGATTCGGTCCACTGCAGTATCGGCATCTACGGGTCAACTAAGTCAGTCAATCTATCAATGAGAAGAGCAATGGTTTTCTCCTCTCGGTCTCAAACCGCCCTAGGGATTTTCCCAATTAACTCTCGTCCTCTTAGGAGTCACCTATCAATTCTAAGCAAGCCTTCCCTTCCAATCTCTCGATCCAGGTCGGGGTTAACTACCTAGCCTAGTCTCCTGCGTGCACTCATTCGACTAAACCTCAATTACATTGCTTAGACTGATTCTCATATTCAAGACGAACTAAAATAATCTATCCTAACATGCCTCTACCACAGTTTCCCTCATCCCAACATACAAGAGAATTAGCTACTCATGTTATTAACGATGCTAATAAAGACGATTAAACATATGACGATAGACATAATAAAATCGCAATTAACAAGCATGAACAATAACGCAGCAGTAATTAAGATGAGTAAACAATGATTAAGACTAAAAGATAAGAATAAAAGAGAGAAAGTAGAAGTTTACAATCTTAGCAATCCGGCGTAAAGAACAATCCACGTCGAATAAACCCGAATGAAAACCAAAGATAAATGTTCAGAAACTAATGAGAGATTGATGCTAATGAATCTGAACCCTAAGGGTTCTGAATCCTAATGATTCTGAATAATTCCTAATGACGTAAATAAGAGTTTATATAATGCAAAACACGACTCTTAAACCCTAATTAAGCTATGGACTTAAGGCCCAAGATAGATTCTACTCGATCGAGGGAAAATACCACTCGATCGAGGACTTTATTCTAGGAAATCACTCGATCGAGTAACAATTCTACTCGATCGAGCAACTTTTCAGCAGCAACCACTCGATCGAGCACAGGACAGCTCGATCGAGGTCTTTTCTCTTCAACGCTCCTCGTTCGACCAAATATATAATCGATCGAGGTGTTTTGGCCTATCGTGCAGTATTGGACATGGCTTTGGACTTGATTGCGAGCGGTTTCACGCTTTCCCATGCAAGAGCTTCTGTTCCGTTCTTTCCATTCTCCTAAATGCATGCAAAGTGGACTGTTTGGGCTCGGTTTCTGCTACTATGCAGCTTGTACCTACAAATTACTAATGAATGTACAAAGTAGCCAAATAGGGGCATATGGTGATATAATATCACCTAAATGACATATAAATGCGTGCAATAAATGGACTAGAAAGTCTATATAAAATGCACGCATCAACTAGCTCCAACAATCATTGAATAAATATACCATTATCAGGAAGCTTGCTTGAGCCCGTATATTGACCTCTTAAGTTTACACACCATATGTTCTTTACCATCAACCACAAAACGTTCAGGTTGATTCATAAAGACATCTTCATTTAAGTTTCCATTGAGAAAGGTTGTTTTCACATCCGTTTGATGTGCTCTAAACCATAATGAGCTACCATGGCCATAACAATTCTCAAAGAGACCTTTTTAAATACGGGAGAAAAGGTCTTATTGTAGTCAAAGCCATCCTTCTTAGTAAAACTTTTGGCAACGAGTCTGGCCTTATATCTTTCGACATTTCCATTAGAGTCGTGTTTGGTCTTAAAAACCCATTTAGACCCAACTTTTTTACAACCCTTAGGCAATTCCACAAGGTCCCAAACTTCATTGTGATCCATCGATTTCAACTCTTCTTTCATGGCAACTAACCACTTAGAGGAATTATTACTTTCTATAGCTCGTGAAAACGAAACTGGGTCATTATCGATTCCTAAGTCAAATTCGAACTCGTGTAAATAAACCAAATAGTCATCAGTAATGGCAGATTTACGTTCCCTTATAAATATTCTTAATGGATTTCCCTGTGGTTCATTTAATGTAGGTTCATCTACCACTTCATGATCATGTGGTGTTTGGTCATTAATTTGTTGCTATGGGACATCATTAGCATTATTGACATGCACAGGAACAACTTGAGAACAAGATAAAGGCAAAGGTATTTGCACTCTTACTTCTTGTATTTCAACTTTACGTGGTTCCAAACTCCCACTAACTTCATCGGGTTTAATGAACCTAGCCTTTCCAGTTTCAACAATTCGTGTACTGTGATTAGGATAATAAAATAGGTACCCTTTAGATTTTTCAGGATAACCAATAAAAAAACCACTGATTGTTCTTGAGTCCAGTTTCTTTTCATGTGGATTATAGATTCTTAATTCTGCAGGGCAACCCCAAACATGCAGGTGCCTTAAGCTAGGTTTCCTTCCTCTCCACAGTTCAAAAGGTGTTTTGGGAACTGCCTTACTAGGAACTCTATTTAATAGATATGTAGCGGTATATAAGGCATGCATCCACGATGACTTAGGTAAAGATGAGTTGTTTATCATGCTCCTAACCATTTCCATTAAAGTACGATTACGCCTTTCTACAACACCATTTTGTTTTGGTGTTCCTGGTGTTTTGAGCACAAATGCCACGACTTTCTAATAACTTAGCAAATGGACCATGGCACCGTCCATTAGTCATGGTACCGGGCCGGGTTCGGGCCGGGCCGGGCTGACCCGATGGCGGGCCGGGTTCACCTGGTCTGACCCGGGCCAGGCCCGTTGGGGAGGGCGGGCTGAGTCGGGCCGGGCCGGGCTCTTTGAGTGTTGACCCGGGCCTGGCCCGTGGGGTTGGGGTGGGCGGGTTTATTCAGGGCCGGGCCGGGCCGGGCCAGTAGAGTAGTTCGATTTTTTTTTTTTTTGAACTTAAATGTGGAGAAAAGAAAAAAAATAATACGATAATTGGTAGCTTACATAATTAAAATGGTTTACATTCCTCCATAATAGAATCGCCTTACATACTCATGACTTACATAATACGATAATTAAATAATTAGTAACTTACAATCTTACATAATTAAAATGGCATACATTCCTCATTTCCTTCATAATAGAAACGACTTACATATTAAATGACTACGAATTGAAATATTACATGACGTGGAGAGACAAACTATAAAATACATCCTATAAAGAACACAATGTAAGAGACAAAATATAAAAGACATAATGGGTTTTTAATTTTTTTTTAAAAAGGGCTTGATCAAAATGAATATAACTCTTTCAAATAATACCAAATTAATTTAATTTGATATTAAGTAAAAAAATTATAATTATTAAGGTGCTTACGTATCTCGAAAGAATCAAAGCCGACGTAGTTCTTTACTTACCCGACTTACCTTTTTATGGATTGGAGGTGTATCTTTAGTTCCCGGATGATGCATCGGTAGCCACTATCTCGTCGGCTTCTAATGGGTCGAACTCCTTTGCCCCTTGACGTCTTATCTTGGCTAGATCCCAATCTCTTTTGCACACACACATCTTTACGGTTGGGGGAGCCAAACGAGATCTTTTATCATCTAGAACTCTTCCACCTGCACTAAAAGCGGATTTCGACGCAACCGTAGAAGCGGGAACAACAAGCACATCTCTAGCTATTTTTGATAGTAAGGGGAATTGGATGGAACGGGCTTTCCACCAAAGAAGGATGTTGAAATCCGTATCATTAGTATCAACCCCATGCGGTAAATAATCGTCAAGTTCTTTTGTAGCGAGAGTAGAAGTGGAGGACGATGAGGATTGGGTTCTCCGAAATAAAATAGAATGAAGTTGGTCGTCGAAACGAGCGCTTTTTGTAGTTACGGAACTACTAGAAGAAGACTCCCCCTTATCCTTAGCATAAAGCTTACATAATTCACGTAAAACATCAATACATTTTTGGACATATATTTCAACATCAAAGTCGATAATATTAAGCATTTCATAATAAAAGAGTAAACTATTAGTTAACCCTATTTGTTTAACACATGGATCTAATAAGGAAGCTACGCCATATATATATGGAAAAGAAGTAAAATATTTTACCCATTTTGTTTTCATATCATCAACAATTGGTATTAAACATGGTTCAACATTTCCAGCAGTTTTAAAAGCAATAACAATTTTTAAACATTCAAGTATAACTAAATGCACATTAGGCTCGTACACAAGAGAAAAAACGTTGGTGGCATTGTAATACGGTTTTAATAAGTTACAAACATTAGCGGCAATTGTCCACATACTATTATCAATCATTGCATCTTCATCACGTTGGTGACTATTATAAAACTCAGTTAAAACATTTTTATACCTTAAAGCTTGTTTAATCAATTTATATGTCGAGTTCCACCTAGTGGCACAATCGGTACCCCATTGTTTATTTCGTAACCCCTGTTTATCACATAATGTTTTCCATTGTGTTTTCATCGATCTAGCATTTCTAGTCCAATTAATACAAGTTTTAATGGGTTCTAAAAGTGGTGCTAAAAAAGCAAGTCCTTCTTGAGCCGACAAATTAATAATATGGGCACAACACCTAACATGCACAAGATCACAATTTAGCAATAAATCATCCATTTGAAGAACATAATCAATACATTTAGTATTAGCCGATGCATTGTCAAAAGAGATGGAGAAAAGCTTTTTAGTCAAATTAAATTTATCTAACGTTTTCTTAAAACGCAAATAAATGTTATAACCGGTGTGTTTTTCTTCCATGATATCAAAAGCAATAATACGTTTTTGTAGAAAAAAATCATTATCAATCCAATGGACGGTAACACACATAACTGGATTATTTTGTTTTGAAGTCCATGTGTCACTAGTTAATGCTACTCTACCATCAAAATTAGCAAAATATGCAATCAATTCTTTTTTTTGTTCTTTATATTGTGCCATAGTACGATCTTTCAAAGTGTGACGGTTAACATGAGAATAAGACGGTTGTAAAGCAAGCCTATTAAAATTTTCCAAATTTACACTTTCACCATAAGTAAAAGGCAACTCTTCAAGATTAACAAAAGTGGCCATATGATCAATCATATTTTTTTGGGACTAAAAGAAAGGCTTACCTCCGCCGGCTTGTTCACTCATGAAACCGCTTAGTTGAGTTTGAGTTTGGCTACCAACACCACTTGCGGTGATACCATGGTCGTTCCTCAAGTGCCGACTCATACTTCCAAACCCGGTTCCAAGGGACCAAGCATAAGATTTCATAATCTTTTTTATGTCACGGCAAACCGTGCATACACAACGAAAATGCCTTGGTTTATTTGGGACGGGCACTTTCTCGTAATATTTCCATACATAGGACACTTTTCCTGATGGTTTACTTCCACCCGCTTCTTCTTCTTCTTCTCCTTGTTCAACTTCTTCATTACGGTTAGACCCTACAATAAATTAAAATAATATAATTAGATATGTGAAATTGTGAATCAAAAAAAAATTGTAGTAAAATAAATAATAACACTAATTAAAAATCGAAATTGAAATATAATAATAACACTAATTTAAAAAAAAATTTATTACCCTCTTGAGACGTAAACATGGCTTCAAATTC